>ML101708.1:1732-21147 GCA_003697995.1 Taxidea taxus jeffersonii
AGGCTCTCTGCTTGGCAGGGAGCCTGCTTCCTCCTCTCTCGCTCTCTTTGTGGTCTCTGTCAAATCAACTTCTCACTCTGAAGTTTTAGCACTTAAAGATTTCTAAATGAAACAGATACTAAGGAAAATTAATACTGCAAAGAAATATTAAGTTTTATTGTTAACAATTAGACAACAAATATTTTTAAAATATATTATACACATTACAGCAAAATGTAAATAAGCCCACCTCTAAGATGGGCCCCTCTGATCCTGCCTCCCAGTATTCACACTCTTGTGAAGTCCCCTCCCACTGTACCAGGTCTGCTTTGTGTGATCTGTAGCATACTGCAAAAGTTATGTCATTGCCAAGGCTAGATTGTAAAACACACTCTAATTTCCATTTAGATCAATTTCTTTCTCTAAATACTCATTTTGGGAGAAGCCAACCGCCATGTTATGACCAGGTCTATCCTGTCAACAGCTCTGAATCTGGAAGCAGATCCTTCCGCCCCATTTAACCCTTCAGACCCTATAGTTCTTTTTTTATTTTAAGATTTTATTTATTTATTTGAAAAGCAGAGATCACAAGTAGGCAGAAAGGCAAGCACAGAACAAGAGGAAGGGAAGCAGGCTCCCTGCTAAGCAGAGAGCCTGATGCGGGGCTCAATCCCAGGACTCTGGGATCATGCCCTGAGCCGAAGGCAGAGGCTCAACCCACTGAGCCACCCAGGCGCCCCTTCAGACCCTATAGTTCTAACCAATATCCTGGCTGCAACTTCATAAGAGACTGAGACAGAACCACCCAGTTAGGCTACTCCTGACTTTCTAACCCTGAGAAACTGTGTGAAATAATTTGTATTTGTTGTTTTAGGCAGCTAAGCTCTGTGGTAATTTGTTAAGAGATAGATAATATAGGGGCACCTGGGTGGCTTGTCAGTTAAGTGTCTGACTCTTGGTTTCAGCTCAGGTCATGGTCTCAGGGTCATTAGACTGAGACCTGCATGAGGCTTCACACTCATACACTCACTCATATCACTTCACACTCATACACACACCTGAGATTCTCCCCCTCTCCCCCTTCTAATAAATAAAATCTTTTTTTTTCTAAAAAAGGGATAATACAGTCACTATTTTTATAAGATTTTCAATGGAAAAGAAAAAGATGCAAGCAAAAAGTCACTGTAAAAATCTTGCAATGTTAACTTGAATTAGATATATCAGTACGAATTTCCCAATTCTGTCCATTGAAAAGGCCAAAACACAATAACTCAACAGCATACCCAAAGACCAGAAAATGGTTTATAAATACTATTTCTGCAAAAAGAATTAGGATTCCTTGAAGGAATATGGATCCAGGTGGGAGTTTAGACAAAGATTAGCCTGAGATATCTTATTTACAGCAGAAACTAAGGATGCTATCAAAGACAAATGAATAGGGGAGTCTGGGTGGCTCAGTCAATTAAGTGTCTGCCTTTGGCTCAGGTCATGATCTCAGGGTCCTGGGACTGAGCTCCATGTTGAATCTGCTTCTCCCTCTGCCTCTCTCCCCTGTTCTTCTGTGCTTTCTCTCAAATAAACAAATTAAATCTTAAAAAACAACAAAACAAAGACAAAGGAATACTACTAAAAGGACACAGGAGCCAACTTGAAGGGACTGGCATTGATTAAAAGATGGGGCAATAGGAGCAGCAAAAACCTGAAACATACGAATATATAAAAGTACACAAAAATCCATGCATTCATAATATTTTTTAAAGTAAGAATAAAAGAAAGGGGAGACAGTCACATCTTTCAAAACAATTTCACTAGACACTACTGAAAAGTGTCAAGGGCACCAACTCCTCACTGAAAACTGGCACTTTAGGCAATTTTAAGCCCTTAAATTTAGGCATTATTCTAACTTTCCTGTACCAACTATTTGAGGATAAGCATATCCAGCCCTAGTCGAAAAGAACAGCCCCTTACAGGATGATTCTAACTAATGCATAGAAAAGAAATGCTAGGAATTCAGAAATTACTGTTTTCAAACTCCTAACTGCAATGATTTTCAAAATATGATTGCGGACCATCAGTATCACTAGGGAGCTGGTTTTATAAGCTGTACTAGAAATTTAAATTCTCCGGCAATACCCCAATCTACTGAATTGGAAATTCTGGGGCTGGGGCCAAGCAATCTGTGCTTTTAACAAATTCATCAAGTGATTCTGATACACACTAAAATTTGAGAACCAGAGCCCTAACAAATTACAGAAACCTTTACATCTGGGGAGGGGAGGGCTGGGCTATCACCACCTGAACCCTTAATTTTTACCAATTATCAAAGTAGGACCAGATAATGAGCACTTCCTGAACGATCCAGTATCATCTGTTAAAGATTCTTTATATCTTCTGTTAAATATCTCACAATCATCTGTTAAATTTTTTTTAAGATTATTTATTTATTTATTTATTTATTTGAGAGAGAGAGAGCGAGCGGAAGCAGGCTCCCCGCTGAGCAGAGAGCCCCATGTGGGGCTTGATCCCAGGACCCTGAGATCATGACCTGAGCCGAAGGCAGAGGCTTAACCCACTGAGCCACCCAGGTGCCCCTCATCTGTTAAATATTCTTACCTCTCTCCCACAAGAAAATTAAATTAAACCTAATGTAATCAGTGACATCACAAGAAGTGAACAGACCATCTAGAATACAGGACATTCCTATATAACAACTGGTTTCTGCCTCAAAGCAACAGCCCGGGAAAAACAGCAGAGGAATTACAGACATGTAATAAACGTAGTACTGTAAGGATCTTATTACTCTGATCCATATTCAAAACAAACCAGCTGTAAAAATACCAAAATAATGTGACTGTGGTGATTATTAGATAAAAAAGAATTACTGTTTTTTAAAAGATTTTATGTATTTATTAGAGAGAGAAGAGAGCACAAGTAGGCAGAGCAGCAGGTAGAAGGAGAAGCACGCTCTCTGCTGAGCAGGGAGCCCGATGCGGGCCTTGATCCCAGAACCCTGGGATCATGACCTGAGCCAAAGGGAGCCACCCAACTGACTCAGCCACCCAGGCGCCCTGGAATTACTATTTTAATAAAGTGTGATGATTAGCACTCTGGCTAAGAAAAATGTCCATATTCAAAAGGATACACACTAAGTATATAGAAATAAAAGGGCATGATGTCTGGGATTTACTTTAAATACTGCAGCAAAGCAACAAAAGCACCCCTCAAATAAATATGACAAAATCTTGATAATCACCAAATCTGAACTATGAACAAAGCAATTATGTTGTCACTTTCCACCTTCTTAGCACAGACTATGTTTATAGCTGCTGTTTGCAGTGTGCCTGTTCCACCTTCCTAGAAATGGCTCTACAACACTGGCTGAGGGTCTCTCAGGGCGTGTAACCTCTCTGTCTTTGGGAAATAATACTGCTGCCTGAAGTTAAAGTGCCGTCCTCACATCAGAGCCATACTATAGTGTTTGCTTTCATTGTAATCATCTTTTTTTTTTTTAACATAAAAACATTCCATTGTACTGTTTTAAATAATCATTAAAATATCCCATAACCAGGTAGTAATATAGGAACACATTAATATTGTTTTTATTTAAATTAACATGTTATTGGTTTCAGAGACAGAGGTCAGTGATTCATCAGTCTTATATAATACCCAGTGCCCTCTTCCTTAATGTCCACCACCCAGTTGATCCATCCCCTCAATCCCCTCCCCCCCCAGCAACCCTCAGTTTGTTTCCTATGATTAAGAGTATCTTATGGGTTGACTACCTCTCTGATTTCATCTTGTTTCCCTCTCTTCCCCTATGATCCTCTGTTTTGTTTCTTAAATTCCACATACAAGTGAGATATGATATTTGTTGTTCTCTGACTTCTCTCTAACATAATACCCTCTAGTTCCATCCACATACTTGCAAATGGCAAGATATTTCATTTTTCTTTTTTTAAAGATTTCATTTATTTATTTGACAGAGACACAGCGAGAGAGAAAACACATTAGGGGGAATGGGAGAGGGAAAGCAGGCTTCCCACAGAGCAAGGAGCCTGATGTGGGCTCAATTCCAGGACCCTGGAATCATGACCTGAGCCGAAGGCAGACGCTTAATAACTGAACCACCCAGGTACACAGGCCCCCCCACTCCCCGCTTTTTAAAAAAATGTACTTATTTATTTGAGAGAGGGAGAACACGAGCACAAGGAGAGGTAGAAGCAGCAGACTCCCCACTAAGCAGGGAGCCCGATGCAGGACCTGATTCCAGGACCATGACCCAAGCCAAAGGCAGATGCCTAACCAATTGAGATAACTAGGCACCCATTCATTTTTCTTTTGATGGCTGAGTAATATTCCATTATACCATATCTTCTTTATCCATTCATCTGCTGATGGACATCTGGGCTCTTTCCATAGTTTGGCTACTGTGGACACTGCTGCTATAAACACTAGGGTGCAGGTACCCCTTCAGATCACCATATTTGTATCTTTGCAGTAAAACATAGTAATGCAATTGCTGGGTCATAGGGCAGCTCTATTTTCAACTTTTTGAGGAACCTCCATACTGTTTTCCAGAGTGGCTCCACCAGCCTGCATTCCCACCAACAGTTTGAGAGGAAGAAATACTTTAAATTATCTAAGCTACAGTTCTTTCAGCATGTTCCAGTGTTCCAAGGCAAAGAATACCATTCTTGTTTAAAAAAATAATAAGAATTTCAATCAACATCCAAAAATGATTACTTCAAATACTTAGGAAAGCTTACTAATTTAAGAAGTGGAAGTTTTAGGTCAGGAGAATATTACTAGGCACTGAGTTACTTCTCAACTAGCTCTCAACTACCTGGATGGCAAAAAAGGACACCCTTTAACATTTGCCCACATTAAAAGGTCTCCTTTTCAGATCAGTGCGTTTTTTCCCATGAAGGCTGTTTAATCACAAGTCTAGAATATTAGATTATACAACATTCTCATTTTATTATTATTTTTTAAAGATTTTATTTATTTTATTTATTTGATAGAGATCACAAGCAGGCATAGAGGCAGAGAGAGAGAGAGGAGGAAGCAGGCTGTCCGCAGAGCAGAGAGCCCGATGCGGGGCTCGATCCCACGACCCTGGGATCATGACCCGAGCCGAAGGCAGCGGCTTTAACCCACTGAGCCACTTAGGCGCCCCTCATTTTATTATTTTTTTAAAGATTTATTTATTTGAGGGTGGGGAGGGGCAGAGGGAGAGGGAGAGAGAATCCCAAGCAGACTCTACAGGGAGCCCAACGCAGGGCTCGATCTCACAACCCTGAGATTCTGACCTGAGCCGAAACCAAGAGTTGGATGCTTAACCAGACTGTGCCACCCAGGTTCCCCACAACATTTTCATTTTGAAGATGAGGAAACATCCCTCTACTATGAAGATTTTGATGGTTTCTGAAATGAGATGCCCTCAGCTCAAAAAGAAATTCCGGATTGGGGAGGGGGGAGATTGTATGTTACTATGAAACAAAAGGTCAACAACCTGGTAAATTAATTTAGCAAACACTTTTCAAATTTAGTAATGAAAACTTCAAAATTCCGTTATTCTTTCTGAAGAGGATCTTAAACAATCACAACAGATGAACATTTTCTCCTGCCCTAGTCTTGTTTACTAAAACACATCTGAGGGGCAAGTAGGTGGCGCAGTTCATTGAGCATCCGACTCTTGGTTTTGGCTCAGGTTATGGTCTCAAGGTTGTGAGATCGGCTCTGCTCTCAGTAAGAAGTCTGCTTAAGTTTCTCTCTCCCTCTCCCTCTGTCCCCTTCCCTTTCTCTCTCACTCTCTCTCTAATAAATCAATCTTGGTGGGAAAAAAAGCGCATCAAATACCTTACCTAGTATTGGGTATCACAAGCCAATGCACAGGCTGACCAAAAATGAAAGCTCAACTACAAATATTCATTCATTATAAATTAGTTACCAAATTCATGCAGCATGCTGACTACAAGCAAACACAGGCAGGATTATTCTCACCTTTACCTGCTCTATATGTCTTGGCTTGATTCACTGGCATGGGCGTCATAGGTATAGGGTATAAAGGCTTGAGGGAATTAAAAAAAAAAGATTAGACTTTTCAGATAGTAAGAATATATTTTACTATTTTCTCTTAGTTGTATATTGCTAGAGAGCTAGCTCTGAGGTTTCCTGATTCTCCAGGAGTCATTAAAAAAATAAAATCACCCCACACCTAAAAGGATAAACCACAAACTGCAGTAAATCTGAACTGTCTTTCTTTCTCACCAGAAAACATTCTCAGATTTAGGTTTTTATACTAACAACACACTATGCCATCGCATGCCTCCCCCCTTCAAGTACTTTTGTTCTGCCACTACTGTCTTAAGTCACCACACATTGCCAGAGTGCTTGGTGTGAATACAAATAACTAAGGAGGGAAAATGAACATCAAATTCTAGGACTTACTTGCACGCCTGGGCTCACTGGGACTGGATACATCATATTTGGTGCAAAACAAACAGGCTGCGTGTAAACTGGAGCTGGCTGTTGGTGGCCCACCATGGATGGGCTGGGCTGTGCTTGAGGACGAGGTGAAGTTGGGGTGGTAGAAGGCTTTGGCTACAAAAATAAAAATCAACCACCTTAAGGTGAACAGCTAACTATTATTTCAATCTGAAAACTGATCTTTCCCATCTCTCTAAGCTCTACTTGCTTTTAGTGCCTTTTAATGAAAAAAAGTTTTAGAAAATAAATTTCCACATTTCAAAAGGAAAAACACTTGGGTTGAAAGTTAAATTTGCCAATTAATTTATTACAATAATTTGCTAACTTTCAATAATACTTTAAAAACAGTTGTGATTTTTAATAAACTGAAGAAAGTGTTTTTAAAATTTAATAAGTGTCTTACAAATTCAGTAGAATAAAAATAGTTTATCCATAGACCTGAGAGCCTAGCTTGCCAACCAGTCAGAAAAAATCAAAGATTTACCCCAGATCACATCTAACTGATAACAAAATAAAACAAGAATCTTTTCAATGACTTCAAAAATATTCATGAATGACCATGTAAGAAAAAGGAATTTAAATTACAAGTTGTTTCAACATCCTGTAAGTGAGTTTAGATGACAGGTATGGGGAAAATACTATTACCAATAATAAATTAATTTTTTAGAGACAATTATTACTTCAAAGAGAGAAATAAACTTACCTGAGAAAAGGAACGAGGGTTGAACTCTTTTGCATTAGGATTCAAAGTTGATTTTCTCACTTGCCTAAAGCAGGGGAAAATTAAAAGAGGCCAATAAAATCTGCATGGAACTTGTGTTTCTCTCAAGTCTTCTACACATTTTTCAAAATATTGCTAAACATACATTAAACAATTCTTACTAGATCACGAATTCTCTTCATTAAAATGCATACATGTATTTCCCACACATTAATCTGATAAAGACATGTCCAAAAAAGGCAATTTTTTTTTTAAAGTGGGAGCACCTGGGTGGCTCAGTTATTTAAGTATCTGATTCTTGATTTCTGCTCAGGTCATGATCTCAGGGTCCTGGGATCAAGCCCCGCCTCAAGGTCTGCACTCAGTAGGAGTCTGCTTGGGGATTCTTTCTTTCCCTCTCCCGCCCCTGAACCATGCATACGCATGTGTACGACAAATAAATAAATAAATCCTAAAAAAAGGTGTCAATATATAATTCTTCTCTCAAAGGCAATCAACAAATCAACTGAGAAGATAAAATATCACTAAAGGCAATCCCTAATATACCAATTCTCTAGAATGCAGTATTTTCTTTCCTTTTTTTTTTTTTAAGATTTTAAGTCCTCTCTATACCCAACATGGGGTGGAACCCACACCACTGAGATGGAGTCGCATGCTCTGCAGACTGAACCAGTCGGGTGCCCCCTAGCATGCAGTATTTTCTAATGCAAACAAGTGTTTTCCTACATACCACCTTGGGAAGAATCTAATAAAAATTTTTGCCTCATATTAAGAATAAGCATTCTGACAGATCAACAGGCTGCATTCCAAAAGTTTGGCTGTAAATGGATTGTATGGAACCCAGAACAGATAAATTAATGGTGGTTAGGTTGAGGCTAGCCCACAAAGATCTGTTCAGTTGATAACATATCAAATGTGGAGGATTAAGTTTATCTTAACAAATCTAACAATTAATAAAATGTTTTCTGATCGAAAATATGCTGAATTCCAAGTAGGGGCACCAGATACTTTTCTCTTCCTGGCAGCAGTTCTTGGTTCTAGCAGCAGGGCTAGGAGTGGGTACTGACCGGCATCCAGGGGATATACTTCCCAAAACTCCCTGTACTTTTACAGAAAAAAGTTCTTCTTAATTTAGGTCTAGATTTTGGCCATGGGGAACAAAACTGGGGAAGGAAGGAAACAGAGTACAGAGTGCAAAGACTTAATTTACTTAAGAAGTCATCTGTTTACGGTTGTTTGTAACCTGGGGGGTACTCACAAAGCGGTCCAGAAGTCTAGTTAGATTCTTGAGCTGAAAGCCCCTGCACACTCTAAGAAAAATTAAGTAACAGGATGTGCTCAATTCAAAGTTTACTCACTCAGCTGCATCTTTCTTCTCCTCTTTATCATCCTTCTCTTGTTTACATCCTGGACTGGAAGTCTGAACCCCTTGGGATGTGACCTCAGGTCCCCTCTTGTGCTCCGTGTTACTGAGGATTGAAGGGGACATGCTGGGACTATTCGGTTTGCTGCTGCTACTGGTGCAATTGCTGCTGCTATTTTCAATGAAAGAGTCCTTAGCATTTGGTTCAATTTTGTCTTTGATCAAATCTCTTGATTTTTCTCCCTCTCTATTTTTGTTTAGCAGTTGATCCATAGATTCAGAAGTAGAACTTGGCTGTAACTAAATAAAGGAAACAATTATATGTAAATATTTTATATTTAAATATTTATATTTAAATATTAGCAAACTAATATTATTTATAAGCATGAGATATACCAAATAAGGCTTTTTACACTGTAAGAGTAATATACTTACTATAAAGCGATAATAACCGAACAGAGCATATATACAACACACCCATAGTCATCCAGGCATTCAAATGTCCTAACCTCAAAAGTTAAATATTTACTGACGTGTCAGAAACTGTACCCTCTGGGTATGGAAAATACAAAATAGTTCCTATCCTCACAAAGCTTACCACCTGGGTAAGATCAGATACCTAACAAAAATGTGGTAAATGCTATGGGATCCTAAAGGAAAAGCAATTTACAGAAAAAGGTTTCTCAGTGGAAGTGCCATCTAGTCTAAGGTATAAAAGACTGAGGGTGGGGGTAGTCTGGAAAATGGAATTGTCTAAGCTAAAGAAACAACATGTTTAAAAACCCAAGGGAAAGAGAGAAAACAGAAAAGCACTAGTGGACTAAGACCTGGGCCTGGACTGAAGAAGTGGTGGGTTGGCAAGTCAGAAGTGGGTAGATTCAGAGGGATAGAAGGTTGGTCAATCAGATCTTCTAACCTTACTGAAGAAGGAAAGTGCAAAACACAAGTACCAAGAAGAGTAGAAGGCAAAGATGTTAGTGAAGTAGGTGCTGGGGTTTTTAAGTTTACAGGCTAGAAGAAATCAATGCTACTATTGTCTGAAGATGATTAAGATGCCATACTCCAAAGAAAGATAAGAGAAGCAGATGAAGGAAATGACAAGAAAAAGAGAAAGACAAAGACACCAAGTAGAAGCAGCCAAAGTGGCAATTTGAATACAGCAGCAGCCCTAGGCATCAAGGGACTGCACGGGCTGGAGAGAAAAAAAGAGTCTCTCCCCAGCCTCAGGATGGGCAAACAACTGGCAAAGTCTCACTCCTCAGGCCCTTGGCAGGCTGGCATCTTGAGGGCATCTCAAGCTTCACTACATCACCAATATATTCACAGAATCCACAAGCAGCTCATGGCAATAGGTGATGATAGGATCATTTATTTGGACCCAGTGGCAACTTAAGTTACAAACAGGCATTTAATGTTGAAGCCAGCATTTGTCCAGGTAATCTTTAGTAGAAGGTAGTAGAAGCTACCTTCTGCATTAACAGACCAACTGCATACTGCAGAGGGTTTCTTGAGTACTTACAAAAGTCTCTGAGTGAGGCAAAAACGAAACTTTTCTTAATGTTACTCATACAATGGAAAACATAACTAAAGTACTCACTGTGGTGTGGACAATGTTCTAAATTATTTACAAAATCATTCATTTAATTGCTACAACGGACCTATGTGATGTAGACACTTATAACCACCTCGTAAATGGATAAACTAAGGCACAATTCATGCTTTTCAGCATTCAGCTGTATTTCCTATCTGCAATACACTAAGGAAGCCTAAGTGAAAACAGATTTTTTTTTTCCCTGAAACTGAACCACTTTTTTCCAATGAAACATAATGTATAAATGTGTTAGTTTCAGGCATACACCACAATCATTCAATATACATATATGCTGCAAAATAATCAATGTCTAGTTAAGAGCAATAACTGCAGTTACAAATTCTTTTGACAACTTTTAAGATCAATTCTTTTATGAACTTTCAAATATTACAGTACAGTATTACTGACCAGAGTCACCATGCTGAACATTACACCCACATGACTTATTTTATCTTTTGACCCCATTCACACATTTCACTGTCCCCTGTCTGTGACAACCATCAATCTGTACCTGAAGGGTTTTTTCCTTTTTTTTAAGATCTCACACATAAGCAAGATTATACAATCATTTGTCTGATCTACTTTACAGAGATCACAAGTAGGCAGAGAGGCAGGCAGGGCGGGGCAGAGGGGAGGGGGAGAAGCAGGCTCCCCGCTGAGCAGAGAGCCTTGGCCATCTGTATGTCTTCTTGGGAAAGTGTTTATTTACATCCTCTGCCATTTTTAGATCAATTTTTTTTGGTGGGGGGGCTACTCAGTTATAGGAGTTCTGTATGTTGGATATTAAATCTTTATCAGTTATATCCTTATCAGCTATATGATTTGCAAAATATTCAACCATGCAGTAGGTTCCTTTTCATTTTGTTGGTTTCCTTCGCTGTGCATTATTTTTGCTCTTGTTACTTCTGCTTTTGATGTCAGATAAAAAAAATCACTGCCAATCACTGCCAACGTCATGGAGCTTATTGCCTAGGTTTCCTTCTAGGAGTTTTTGTTCAAGTCTTTAATCCATTTTGAATTAATTTTTATGTAGGGTGTAAGATAATCCAGTTTCATTCTTTTTTTAATTTTACTTTATTTATTTGAGAGAGAAGGAGAGAGAGCGCACATGTAAGCAGGGGAAGGGGCGGAGGGATAGGGAGAGAGAATCCCAAGCAGACTGCGTTGAGTGGGGAGCTGATGCAGGGCTCAATCTCCTGACCCTGAGATGTCCCTGAGACCCTGTCACTGAGATCATGACCTGAGCTGGAATCGAGAGTCAGATGCTTAACCAACTGAGCCAACGCAGATGCCCTAAGTTTTATTCTTTTAAATGTGGTTGTCCAGTTTTCCCAACACCATTTAATAATGATAATGATTTTTTTTAAAAGATTTTATTTATCTGAGAGAGAGAGAGAGGAGGGAGAGGAGCAGACGGAGAAGCAGACTCCCTGCTGAGTACAGAGTCCAATGTGGGGCTCAATCCCAGGACCCCGAGATCATAACCTGAGTTGAAATCAAGAGTCGGATGCTTAATCAACTGAGGCACCAAGGCGCCTCTCCCCTTTCCATTCTGTATTCTTGGCTCCTTTGCCGTAAATTCATTAACCATATGTGCATAGCCTTAGTTCTGGGCTCTATTTTTTCTTAAAGATTTTATTTATTTATTTGATAGAGATCACAAGTAGACAGAGAAGCAGGCAGAGAGAGAGGAAGAAGCAGGCTCCCTGACAAGCAGAGAGCCCGATGCGGGGCTCAATCCCAGAACCCTGGGATCACGACCCAAGCCGAAGGCAGAGGCTTTAAAGCTACCCAGGTGGCCTGAAGCAAAAGGGCTCTCTATTGTTGTATAATCGACCTGTGTGTCTGTTTTTATGCCAAGAACATACTTTTACTGCAGTTTTATATATAGTTGAAATCAGGGAGCATGATGCCTCCAGCTTTCCTCTTTCTCAAGCCTGCTTTGGCTGTTTGAGATGTACCACAATAACACACAATTTTTAGGATTATTGGTTCATTTTCTGTGAAAAATGCCACTGCAATTTTGATAGAGACTGCACTGAATCTCTAGGTTGCTTTGGGTAGTATGGACATTTAATGGAAGACTGAAATTCTTATGTGATTTAACAAACAAGACAAAATTGATTGCCAGTAAAACACGGGGGTATTTTTTTTTTTGCTAATAAGAATTAATATTCACTGAATACATACTGTATGTGTCATGTACTACATTAAACACTTCACATTAGTATCTCATTTAATTCTCATAAGAACAATGAAATCAGTTCTAAACAATCCCGTTTCAGCTTGGTAGAAGTAGATAACACACTTCAGTGTTTCACACAGGGTATTTGTAAAGGGATGATTCAAATCACACAGTCTACTTACCTCCAAACCCCATACTGTTTGCTAATCTGTACAGATCAAATTACTAGCAATTCTTATACAAATAAAGCTATCAGCAATGTGCACATAGCTACATTAGATCCTGCAGATGGCTATCAAGGAAAACGAAAAGAAAAAAGAAAACCACAGAGTGCTCTTACCTCTGTCTCAATGAAAGACTAGAGATTTCTGTGAATCACCATAGTTTGAGGCCACGTGTATATCATGAGGACGGCTCTGATAATTCACTCACTGAATAGCAGCAGTACAGCCTATGCGTTAGGCACTATCCCAAGCACTACTAGAAACTTAAACACACAAATGGCTGTGTTTTTTTTTTTTTTTACTAACCATGTGATTCTTGGCAAATTATTTAATTTGTCTTTACCTCAGTTTCCTAATATACTGGAAATAATAATAGAGGCTGCTTCAAAGGGATGATTGAACAATAAAAGATTGATCACATAAGCACTTAAGACAGCATAGGATACATAGGCAATATTCAATGTGTAAACTACTAATGTTATTTTACCCTAATTGAAGTATAAAGTTCACCCTCAAACATTTTTTAATACCATCTCCTTGCTTTTCAAAACTCCTTTATGGACGAAAAAGTTACTTGTAAGAGACTTAATGTTATATTCAATTATTCAGGCTCCTGGTAGTAATAGATCAGAATTCATAAAGAGGTAGCTTTCTAATCCTACAACCACCTGGACTTCAAGAGTCAAGTATTAAAGAAGATTTACAGAAAATTGTGAACTGATAATATGAGAACCAAAATGTTTTCTACTAAATGAAGTCACAAGCTTATTAAAAATACACTAACTCTAGGGGCGCCTGGGTGGCTCAGTGGGTGAAAGCCTCTGCCTCCGGCTCAGGTCATGATCCCAGGGTCCTGGGATCGAGCCCCACATCAGGCTCTTTGCTCTGCGGGGAGCCTGCTTTCCCCTCTCTCTCTGCCTGCCTCTCTGCCTACCTGTGATCTCTGTTAAATAAACAAAATCTTAAAAAAAAAAATACACTAACTCTACTGGTGCCTGGGTGGCTTAGTTGATTAAGTGCCCGACTCTTGATTTCAGCTCAGGTTATGATTTCAGGGTTGTGAGATGGAGCCCTGTGTTGGGCTCTGTACTGTGAGTAGAACCTATTTAAGACTCTCTCTCCCTCCCCCTCTCCCCTTTCCCTCCCCACCTTAAACAAAACAAAACAAAAACACTAATTCTGAGACAGTGTGTTGCTGACAGAAAAGACATACAGAGAGATGTATGGAAGAGAATTCAGAGTCCAGTAATGGAGTTTCCACAAGAGTGCAAAAATTATTCAATTCAGCATCTGATTATTCAATTCAGTATCAATTCAAGATTCAGATTTTGTTTGTTTTAGAGAGAGAAAGCAAGCACAAGCAGGGGGATGGGCAGAGAGAGAATCCCAAGCAGACTCCACACCCCCAACATGCGGCTTGACTGATCCTGTAACATGAGATCATGACCCAAACTGAAACTAAGAACCTGACAACCAACCAACACAGCCACCCAGGCACCCCCAATTCAGTATCTTTTAAAAGAGAAGGCGCTGGGACAAGTAAGAGCAACAAGCACAAGAATAAATCTGGAAGCCTACCTCACACTATATAAAACAATTACTCAAAATGGATCACAGCCCTAAATTAGACTCTTAGAAAAATATGAGAGTAAATCTTTGTGACTACGGATTTAGCAATGGTTTCTGAGATACGACACCAAAAGCACCAACAAAAAAAGAGATAAAGTGGGCTTCAGTAAAATCAAACATTTTTGGTTAAGGGTCAACATCTACAAAGTGAAAAGACAACTGACAGAACGGTAGAAAAAAAATTGCAAACCATGTATCTCATGTGAGACTTGTACAAAGAATAAAGAACTCAATAATAAGACAACTCAGATTTTAGAATGGGCAATGGATCTGAGCAGACATTTCTCTAAAAAAGATTTATAAACGGCCAATGAACACATAAAAAGATGCTCAACATTGTTAGCCAACAGAGAAATGCAAATCAAAACCATAATGAGATACCACAAGGGTGTCTACAATAAATTTAAATAAAAGAGACAATAACAAATGCTGGCAAGGATGTGGAAAAACAGATATCCTTATATGCTGGTGATGGAAACCACAACAGTCCAGTTGCTTTGGCAAATCCTCAAAAGGCTAAAGACAGAGTTACCACAGGACCCAGAAATTCTACTCTTAAGAATATACACCCGGGGCACCTGGGTCGCTCAGTCCTTAAGCGGCTGCCTTCAGCTCGGGTCACGATCCCAGGATCCTGGGATCGAGCCCCACATGGCCCTCCCTGCTCAGCAGGAAGCTTGCTTCTCAACCACTCCCACTCTCTCTCCTTCTGTTGCCCCTCTGACTGTGTCTCTGTCAAATAAATAAAATCTCTAAAAAAAAAAAAAAAAGAATATACACCCAAAAGAAATGAATATATATGTCCACAATAAAAACTACACTAATATTCATAGCAGCATTATTCATAATAGTCAACACATGGGAAAAACTCAAAAAGACATCAACTGAGAGATAAATAAAACGTGGTCTATTCATACAGTGGAGTATTATTAAAAAGCAATGAAGTACTGGGGTGCCTGGGGTGGTGTAGCTGGTTAGGTGACCAATTCTTGGTTTCAGCTCAGGTCCTGATTTCAGGGCTGTGGGATCAAGCCCCATGTTGGGTTTCCTGCTCAGCAGACAGATTGCTTGAGATTCTCTCTCCCTCTGCCCCTCCCCCCAATCGCCCACACACTCTTGCACTAATAAATCTTAAAAAAAAAAAAAAAAAAAAAGCAATGACAGATGCTCCAACATGGATGAACTTTGAAAACATTATGCTAAGAAGCCAGACTCAAAAGGCCTCATATCTATGACTCCATTCATATGAAATGTCCAGAATAGGCAATGATATAGAGAAAGGAAGCAGACTGTTTAAGACCTAAGGAAAGGGGTATGGGAGAGGTGTTTAAAAGCAAAAGAGGAATGACTGCAAGGGGTATGGGGTTTCTTTTGGGAGTGAGGAAAATGTTCTAAAATTGACTGTGGTAATGGTCGTACAAATCTGTGAATATACTAAAAGCCACAAAATTGTACACTTTGTATGGCTAAAATGGTATGACATGTAAATTTTATCTCAGTAAGACTGATACTACTAACTCATATGCTTCAAAGTAAAACTTTTTCTTTCCTTCATAACATGATAAACTCAACATAAGAAAGGACAGAATGCTTGACTCTAAAAAGGAAAGTCAGAAAATAAAAGGGAATAGGCAAGACCTATAACATGAGCTCATTTATATCAAATGGAAGATTATGCAAAATAGTATCACCTATTCCTTAGGAATCTATGCAGATGCAGTGTAAAGAACTTTACAGGGAAAAAACCCTTCCCTCTGGCAGGAGCATGCAGCTGAGGAGACCAAGTACATAAAAGAGCTTTAATTGTGTTGGGAGTGCATGACATATTAAACTGGCTCTCTGGGCATTCGGTTGTAATTCTCCGTATCATGTCCATGGATTAGCTATGGCTTAAAAAATTAAAATTTAAATTCACAATCACTAACAGCATTAAAGCTGAATAGACAAATTGTGAAAAAAATGTGGTATGTAATATTTCGAATGGTGCCAATAAATATGAAGTGATCACCAAAAAATCATTCATTTTTAGGAAGCTAACAGACTATGAAAAAGCTGCCATTTCCCTTTGACTGATTCATCTCTTGAGTCAGCCATATTTTCCAAACGCTGATAATCAGATCTTTTCCTCTAAGAAGCTAAGTTTCAGGATAACTTCTTGCATTGGTCCGCAAGTGACTTGATATACAAAGTGTATTATAGTAAACGTGTGCAAAAGAATGCAGTGTTCATCCAAGAGATGGGAGTATGTTCGGAAAGTCTTAAGACAGAGAACTGGTATGAGACCAATTTCTACCACAATATATTTGTGTACAAAGTGTACATCTCCAACTATGCAGAACACCAGGGTCCATTATATCTTCCACTAGCCCTATCAGATAATTAATGCCCTGGCTTTGCTCTACTCTTCACTGAATAAAGTAATCAAATGAGCATCAAATAATAACTTATGTTTTGACTGACTTTAAATGTCAAAATTATATTCTTTCATTCTTTCATTTGGTATCTGTATAGTTCTAGAAGCTGCTGATTTAGTTATCTACTCAAAAGCACAGGCAGGAACACCTGGGTGGCTCAGTCGGTTAAGCCACTGACTCTTGATTCGGCTCAGGTCATTATCTCAGGGTCATGAGTCCAAGCCCTGTATCAGGCTCTGCGCTCAGCTGAGAGTCTGCTCAAGATTTTCTCTTCCCCTCTCCCTTTATTCCTCCCCCCACCCCCAAGGTTGCTCTCTAAAAGTAAGTGAATAAAATAATTTTAAAGCACAAACACAACTTTAAGAATGTTTAGCTTTCTAGAGATATGATTCATTTTTGTAAATGAAGAGTCAAAAATTCGCAATCATGTTTATTATTCATTTTTAAAGTTCTAATTCATTAATCAGTAACAACACTTACCCTAAAATCATTCTTAAACTTCTTTAAGTCATCAATCTGCTTTCTATGTTCAGAAACAATTGGTGATATACCTATAAAATTACAAACTGTTAAATATAAATTCATTGCAAATCTTTAATTTAAAATTCTTTAGGATGAGATACTGGAAATAAAAATAAGCTTTTATTCAATATATTATTAACAGATTTTGACACCTGTCAAATTATGCATTTAAAATGTGCACAATCCTAAGAAAAAGTGTTGGCTAAAACCAATCTATACTACACATGAGCTTAGACATCTCCTTCTTATTTCCATAATTATACTGAAAGACTTTTTAAAGCTCTAACCTTTATTTTCAGTCTTTGAGAAGCTAGGTGATGTCTCATTGGGCTTCACATTTTCTTTATTCCCTGCAGGAGAGTTTTGCCTCTGATCTTGAAGCCTGGAATCCTTAGCTAAAAAAATACATATTTAAAAAAATAATAGTAAAGTAAAATGGGAAAATATTCAACAATTTTTATTTCCTATGGTTTGTGGGGAAAAAAATTTCCATTTAACCAAAAGCTCTTCTCCTATGCAGACAAATGAAACACCAACAACTTTATTTATACTGATATTCACTACCTAATATTAACCCTTGTATCAACAGACATTCAAGAATAACATATATGAAACAGTATTAAACAACTTCATTTACATAAAATTTTAAATATATACTCAAATACATATCTATGAATAAATACAGCATTTTTCATATTAATGTTAAACTTTTAACACTCAACTTCACAAATGACATGGAGCTGGAAGCCCTTTCTTACATACCCTCAATAGACGGGGTGACAGCTCTGTTGGATGCAGGACTGGCAGGCGTAGGAGACGCAGCTGGAACAGGCATAGCAACAGCTTCGGCTGGAATAATACCAGCTTGAGGAGAAGCAAGAACTGGCCCCCCAGGAGTATTTCCAATACTGTTCTGTCTGGGAGACCGGGGTCTGTGAGTTTTAGGGGATAATCTTGGAACTACAAGAAAGAGAAAATTTATCCATTACATTCTTAGCTCAAACGTCACTTCTTCAAAGAGGCTTCTTGGAAAATTTAGGTAAAATACTCCTCCTCAACCACCATCCTTATTACTCTTTATCCCATCACCCACAGTGGTAGTGATCGAAAACACAAATACCTGAAGAATGACAGCAATTACTAATACCTAAGTACAGCTGCAGTTCTTCCTTGTAACTAAACAGATCAGATTAATTCCAAAAGGCAGTACTTTAAATGAAATTAGAAACTGGATTTCAAGACAGGATAAACCCCATTTTTTAAGATGAAAACAGCAACGTTCTCCACTAAGAAGTGAGATGTTTCTTTAACAGTTTCTTTAACAGGGGGTGGCAGACCCCAAAGAAATAGGCTTATTTGTTTCTCCTTCAAATAATAAACTCAAACACCTTTTGGCAGCTTGCAGCCAATCCTGTATGCTCTTTCCAGACACCTCAATAGGCACTTTACAAGAACTAAGAAAATCGGGGAACCAATTTAGCCAAAAGCAGAAGATAATCCACCAGGGTTCCTGTTCCACCTGACCTCAAGTAAACAACTAATAGGGTTCTTATTCCATTAAAAACCCATTTGTAGAACTCAGATTCAACGGTTTAAATAAAATGGTTACAATTATAATTTAGTGGTTCTTTACTTTTTTAAGTCATAGGATCATGGAAGGAAACTATCCAACTGTCATTTTTCTAATTAGTATAAAAAAACAACTGTAACAGCATCCTGCATGTATTCCTAATAACACTTATTGTTTCATTTCTATTATTACGCTGTTATTCTCAAAATTCACTTCCAAATTCTCTAAGTAATGTCAAATGATGAATGGTACAACTGAAGAAATAAAGATTTTTAGAAATTCTATTTTCTTGTTAAGTGAATTATTTCCTTCTAATAATTAACACCGAATTTCTAATTAGATTATGTTAATTAAAATATCTAATTTCTAATACCTAACTTCTTTTGGTCTTCCTTGAAGACCAAAGAAGAAAACAGAATGTATAAAGTAAATGACCATAAAATTATGCATACATGATGCTGAGCAATGTATATCGACTAAGTTTAGAGAGTTTGGCTATGTTTTTGTTTAAGCTTGAAGACTTTTCTTTTAAAAATTCTATCTGCTGGGACGCCTGGGTGACTCAGTTGGTTAAGCAGCTGCCTTTGGCTCAGGTCATGATTCCAGCATCCTGGGATCGAGTCCCACATCGGGCTCCTTGCTCGGCAGGGAGCCTGCTTCTCCCTCTGCCTCTGCCTGCCTGTCTGCCTATGCTCGCTCTCTCTAACAAATAAATAAATAAAATCTTT
>RCUC01130737.1:0-45106 GCA_003697995.1 Taxidea taxus jeffersonii
GTGGGGGGAAGAGGGGTTGGGAGAGGGTGGTGGGGTTACATTATATGTTTAAATAAAGCTTAAATAAAGTTAAAAAAAAAAGAATAAGAATGTAAATCCATAAGGAAAATTACCTTATCTGTTTTCTACATTACTACATCCCTAATTCTTCAACAGCAGTACATGCTCTATAGGTGATTTACTAATAAATTTTTAAAAATATTTATTTGTTTATTTTAGAGAGGGTACACATGAGAGGAAGTAGAGGCAGAGGGAGAGACAGAATCTCAAGCAGACTCCAGGTGCTGAGCATGGAGCCAGATGTGGGGCCCAATCTTACAATCCTGAGTTCACGACCTGACTTAGATGCTTAACTGACTGAGCCACCCAGGTGCCCCTGTTAAATTTTAAAATGAAAAAGTATAGCTAGTTATATTTTTTATTTGTGCAATTCAAAAAGAATTTGCAAAACAACCCCATTTACAATTGCATCAAAAATAAAATACTTAGGGCTTAATTTAACCAAGGAGGCAAAAGACCTATATACTGAAATCTAGGCTATTGATGAAAGAAATGGAAGAAGACACAAATAAATGGAAAGATATTTTGTAATCATAGATGGGAGGAATTAATATTGTTAAAATGTCCACACTACCAAAAGTAATCTAAAGATTCAATGCAATCTCTATCAAAATTCCAATCATGGGGCACCCGGGTGGCTCAGTGGGTAAAGCCTCTGCCTTTGGCTCAGGTCATGATCTCAGGGTCCTGGGATGAGCTCTGTATCCCTCTGCTGAGCAGAGAGCCTGCTTCTGCTTCTCCCTCCCTCTCTCCCTGCCTCTCTGCCTACTTGTGATCTCTGTCAAATAAATAAATAAATAAAATCTTTTTAAAAAATTCCAATGGCATTTTTACAGAAATAGAACAAAAATCCTAAAATTTGTATGGAATCACAAAAGATCCCAAATAGCTAAAACAATCTTGAGAAAGAGAAGCAAAGCTAGCGACATCACATTCCCCAATTTCAAACCACATTACAAAGCTATAGTAATCTAAACTGTATGGTTTTAGTATGAAAACAAACATGCAGACTTAAAAAGAAAATCAGACACCAGACTTGGGGTGCCTGAGAAGTTCAGTCGTTTAAGTATCTGCCTTTATCTCAGGTCATGATCCCAATGTCCTGGAATTGAGTCCCACATTGGGCTCCCTGCTCAGTGGGAAGTCTGCTTCTCCCTTTCCCTCTGCCTGTCGCTTCTCATGCTTGTTCTCCCTCTTTCTTTCTCTCTGCCAAATAAATAAATAAAACCTTTTAAAAAATTTAAAAACCTCAAGACCTGTAGACTAATGAAATAGAATAGAGAGCCCAGAAAAAATTTGACAAGTATATGATCAATTAATTTATGACGAAGGAGCAAAAATGAACGAATTGGGACTACATCAAACTAGAAAGCTTCTGCATATCAAAAGAAACCATCAACAAAATGAAAAGGCAGCATACAAAAATGGGAAGAGGTATTTGCAAATCAAATATCTGATAAGGGATTAATATCCAAAAAATATAAGGAACTCATACAACCCAATAGCAAAAAATCCAATCTGATTTAAAAATGGGCAGATGGAACTAAACAGACATTTTTCTAAAGAAGGGCATACAAATGGCTAGCAACTACATGAGAAGGTGCTCAGCATCACTAATCATCAGGGAAATGCAAATCAAAACCCCAATGACACATCTCCTCACACCTGTTAGAATGGCTGTCATCAAAAGGACAAGAGACAGTAAGTTTTGGCAAGGATGCAGAGCAAAGGGAACCCTTTGCCCTATTGGTAGGAATGTAAATTGGTGACGCCACTATGGAAAACACTATGGAGGTTCCTCAAAAAGTTAAAAATGGAACTACCATATAATCTAGCAATTCTACTTCTGGGTATTTATCCAAAGAAAGTGAAGTCACTATTTTGAAAAGATATCTGCATTCTCATGTTTATGTAGCATTATTTATAATAGCCAAGTCACTGAAACAACTTAAGTATCCATTGACAGATGAATGAAGAAAATGTAATACATATATCTAATACATAAATCATATATCTATTCTACTACATATATATATGTAGTAGAATATTATTCAGCTATAAAAAGAGGGAAATCCTGCCATTCGCAACAACACAGATGAACCGGAAGGCATTATGCTAAGTGAAATAAGTCAGAGAAGGATAAATGCTGTGTAAATATCACTTATTGGAGGCTCACTAAAACATTGATAGTAAATACTAGGATTGTCCTCATTGAGCAGTCCAGGAAAAGTCATGGGGAGATCAGAAAGCTTATCTGAGATCACATGGTGGGTAAAGCCATAGGTGGGATCTGAACCCAGGTAGGTTCATTCCAGGTCATGGTATGCCTCTTCCCCATTAGTGTTTCTGCTTGCTTGTGTGAAACAGTAAATGGTGTGAATATGTCTATTTTATTCCAGAACTTGTGCACAGAACACTTTGAGGATATTAGACAAATAACTTCTTTGCCTCTCCAATCTTAAGGAATCACATTATCTTTTAATGCATAATTGTGTAATTTCTCATGTTTGATGACAGGAAGCCTGTTTTTTTCCTCAAGTCCTATCCTCAAGGTACATAGCTCATCCTGGTTATCCTTCATCCCCTCAGGCCTGGCTCCTGACCACTGCTCTACTTCACTAGGTGTCCTTTCTCACCCAGAAACCAGCTTTCCTCAAATTGCTATGCCCTGTCTGCCTCTTTGCCCAAGAGTGCACAGAGTCCCTACCCTTAATTCCCCAGAGATAACAGCTATGACCAAGCTATATTGTTTAAGAAAAATTTATCAAAAGCTTGTAGGTAACAAATGGCATTCCAGTGCAGGAAACAACATCAACGACAACATAATATAACATGGATATCAGATACTAGACACTATTAATTCTCAAGTACACTGGTCAAGTTCTTCCTTAGTGGAGATGCAACAGGGGTGGGGGTTAAGGGGGTAGGAAAAGTAAAAATGAAACAAGATGGGATCGGGAGGGAGACAAACCAAGAGACTCTTAATGTCATAAAACAAACTGAGGGGGGTGGGGGGGAAGGGGGTTGGGAGAGGGTGGGGAGGTTACATTATATGTTTAAATAAAAATAAAATAAAATAAAAAGAAATTTACCTTTTGGTTTATTAGCCCTGGTCAATTGTCAAATTGCAGGTGACAAGCTACTTTTTCTCTGGGAGTGTCCTCCAACAGGTTTCCTCTATCTAGCATCTAAATTATAAAAAACGAAAACAAAACAAATTTCCTATAATAAACAATGAGCTTCAGGAATGCAATGCTACCCATAATGATGATATTTAACCTTGGGCAAATAAATACCTGAGTTACTCAGTGCCTCTAATTTTTCCATGTCAGAATAAGAATCTACTTTAGCTTTATTTTTTTTTTTTTACTTTATTTGTTATTTTACTTTGTCTTTAAGTAAAGGTAACTGCATCAGTGAAGGGGCCACTCCTAGAACCAAAACACAGGCAGCCCTGCAGGCGAATTCTAGTCTCCTGTTGCTAAAGAAAAAAACAAAAACAAAAATAAAAACAAAAACCTATTTATAGTTTTAAAAATTTGTAGCCCCTCATGGACTTTCTCATTCTAACTATCCTTCTTAAACACTCTACTAATGTAACTGCAGAATGTTGTTGTTGAATGTTGGTTTAGAGTCAAATTTTATCTCACCCCATTCATAAGCCTAGCCATGCCATTTTTGAAATGGTTGATGTTCCTGCTGATTGGTCAACTGTTTACTCTGATTGGCCAGTCCTGTGCTATACCAGTTGTTACACACTTTGGTTTTGTTTTGTTTTTTTTTTCCATTAAAATTTTTATTTATTTATTTATTTATTTATTCATTCATTCATTCATTCATTTAATGTTATGTTATGTAAGTCACCATACAGTACATCATTAGTTTTTGATGTAGTGTTCCATGAGTCAGTGTTTGTGTATAACACCCAGGGCTCCATGCAATTCATGCCCTCCTCGATACCCATCACTGGGCTAACCCATCCCCCACTCACTCCCTTCTGAAACCTTCAGTTTGTTTCCTGGAGACCATAGTCTCTCATGGTTCATCTCCCACTATGATCCCCCCCTTCTTCATTTTCCCCTTCCTTCTCCTAATGTCCTCCATGCTATTCCTTATATTCCACAAATAAGTGAAACCATATGATAATTGACTTTATTGCTTGAGTTATTTTCACTTATACACTTTGAATAATGACTGGCCTTAGAGATCATTTGGTTCATGGTCTGGAAATATATGCCATGTTAGCTGTTACTCCTGGGCCCATGAGTGACCCTCTCATCTTATTTATCTTCCCTAGGTTCTATGGACTAGATGTTTGTGCCCCACCCCCCTTTCAAATGTTGAATCCTAACTCCCAAGATGATAATATTAGGAAGTGGGGCATTTGGGAAATGATTAGGTCATGCAGGTGGAGTGCTCACGAAGGGATTAAAGACCTCATAAAAGAGGCCCAAGAAAACTTCCTTGCCTCTTCCACCACATGAGGTTATAGCGATAAGATGGCTGTCAATGAGTGCTGTGGTCTTGGACTTCCCAGTCTTCAGAACTATGAGAAATAAATTTCTGTTGTTTATAAGCCATGCAGCTTGTGGTAATTTTATTTTAGCTGCTGAAATGGACTATGCCCCTGGGTCTGGATGTGACCGTGGGGCCCCTGTCATCACAGCTTTTTAGGCAGCCCCTATGGAAGGGTTGCCTTTGGCATGTAGGAGGATATCTATTTGTCCTTCCAGATCCACTTGAAGCATTTCATCTCTCAGGTGAGGCTTTACTCAAAAGAGAAAACAATTGGCTTTTCTGACATATAGCTAGTGACAGAGTTGGGAGAGTGAGCAAATATAAACATACGGTCTGCCACAGAATAGGCACACTAAATGCTTGCTTTCCTCTGTAAAACCCATATCATTATGATATTTCTGTTACACAAAGCTGTGTTTTATAGGATTATTAATTCATTTTTTCTCTGATTTCTTTGAAAAAGAAGAGTGCTTAGTCTGTCACATAGTCAAGCATTTCTTGCTTTCTATGCTGTTCCATTGAGATTTCTCTCTTTATTCTGTCCCAAGTCTCTCTGGAGCCTGTCAAGTGAGCTAACTTGTATAAACTAGGTTGCTGAAATGTTCTCTGTGAATAAATTGAGTCTGGACAAAGTACAGCGTTTACTTGTAGGATGAAAATCAATCTGCCAGAAGAATTTTTCTACTGCTTAATAAGTCTTATGTGTCCAAATATGTGAACACCAGTGCATAAATCATTGTTCAGAAATTGCTTTTTCCATTATCTATTCCAAGAAATTATTTTCCAATTCTCAAAATTAATGAAAAAGACTTTTAAAATAGAAGACCTGAAAACCTTTCATTTTGATTGTTGGCACCTTAACTGGCTGATGACAAGTCCATGAATGCCACCTTTGCCATGGGACAAGTATTGCTCAGGTGTAAGCCTTATTGTTCCCACTCATTCTATAGAATTGCAGAAATACTCTCAAAAAAAAAAAAAAGAAAGGTGTTCAGTGATCTGTGTGCAGAGTTCAAGGTCAAGAAAACCTAAACATACTCTTGCCATATTTTTAGCTAAAATATGGCTTATTTAATTGTAATGGTGTAGATAGTTACAAAGCAGTGGAAACTGGATTCTAGCCTGTTTGCTGACAAACACATTCAGTCCTTTCAGTCTATACTGAACAACAGAAGGGAGTATGTGTTCTATTGTTAGTGAAGTTCTGAAGACCTCTTGGAATCATGTAATAGGCACCCAAAGAACTTGGTTTCACAACATGAATTCCCTTTCACCCTTCACTTAGGAACTATATGACAACTCCCATGGTTCAGGAAAAGCCTTTCAGCCAGAAAATAAAGCAGATAGAGGATGCCGTCAACAGATGAATGTCAGTTAAAGCACTAAAGAGTAAATGAATACTTTCTAGTTACAGGGTCCTACAGTTGCAATCCAGTGCCTGAGAACTGCTGATCAATTAAATTCACTAGAATGTCTCATAGTAATAATGGCTATGAATAATTTCTAGTCCTTGCTTTTAAAGAGTGCCAAAGTTATCACTGTATTTGGCAACTCAAATATTTAGGCACAAACCAACAATCCACCTTGGGCAACACTTTTATTTTTGTAGTCCTTATCCTTTTCCTTTATAGGTTAGGAGATCCTCCCCCCCCATTCTGGTTGCCTTAAAAATTTTCTTTGTCTTTGGTTTTTGGCAAATTCTCTAAGTGTATGTATGTGTGTGTGTGTGTGTGTGTATAAATGTATGTATATATGTTTTGTGTTTATCCTGCCAGGTGCTTTCTGAGTTTCTTGGATATGTTATTTGGTATCTTGCAGTAATTTTGAAAAAATTTGGCCATTATTTCTTCAAATAGTTCTTCTGCTCTGTTCTCCCTTTTTTCTTCTTGTGTCTCAGTTATACATATGCTCTACTATTTGATATTACTTCACAGTTCTTGGATGTTCTATTCTGTTGTTTTATGGTTTGGCTTTGTTTTTCCTTCATTCTCTTGATGTTTCAGTTTAGGTGATTTCTATTGACCTATCTTCAAGTTCACTGATTCATTCCTCAGTTGCATTGAGGATACTTATGTACCCATCAAAGGCATTCTTTATTTGTTCCTCTTTTAGATTTCTAGCATCTCCTTTCAGTTCTTTCTTACAGTTTCTCTGTCTCTGCTGGTCTTGCATGTTGTCTCCTTCTTCCATTAGAACTTTTAGTTTCTTAATCATGGTTATTTTAAATCTCTCTCTGACAACCCAGCATCTGTATCAAATCTGCATCTGCCTCTGATGATTGCTTTATCTCTTCAGACTGTGTTTTTTTCCACGTCTTATAATTTCTTGTTGGTAGTGGCACAAACTGTATAGAAAATTAAATAAAGAGGTAAACAGACCTTCAGTGTGAGGATTTATGTCAAGCTGACAAGGATTGGGGCTATGTTTGATGTTGTATCCATGGGTGCCAGGGTGTTCAAATGCCTCTAAGTGGCCTTATTTTGTCTCCCTCCTTGGCTTTCGGGTTATTTCTTTGAGCACAAAGAAATTTTCTCTGTTCCTCAGAGAAAATCTGTCTCTTGCAGCTCTCTGTTATATTCTGTTACTCTTGTTACTGGCGGCTTATTTGTGTGGAGTAAGGGTGTGTGTTGGGGGGATTCTCTAATCTTCTGATTAAGTGGAGTACAAAGTGGACTTGTATCTCAGGAGTGTGGTCTTTGTAAGTGTTTCTGTTCTTCAAAGGATAGAGATATTTTTCCTTTTGCCCTCAATCTCTTCCCACTGCAGGGGATATACTCCAGTCTTCCCAGTTTATGTCCTTAAAGGCTTTTCCCCTGTAGATTATAGATTTATTTTCTTGGGTGAACCACAGTGGAATAGAATTCCCCAACTTTAGCTGGAATGGGATTTCACTGTTGCCTTCTGGAAGTGTCCTCCCTGGAGATTAAGCCTAAGGAAGAAGGGCCTTGGGCAATTTTATCATGACTGATCTTGTACTGCCTCTGCCATGGCCCCAAGGGGAACTTTTTCCATATTCTCCCTGATTCACCCTATGGGAGCCTAGTGGAGTTCCTGGAACAGACGGATGGTATATTAATGAAGCTTCTTACTCTGATGCTGTCCTATACTTGGCTTCCAGAAATTAATCAGAATTTCTAATTTAATGTTTCAGAGGCATCTGCTTCAGGTGAGCAAAGTTTCAGGCCCTCTGTCTCCCTGGAGGTGCCTCCCAACATTGAGGAGGAAGTTTGCTCTGTGACCTCAGTTTTCTGATGGGTCAAAGAAAAGTCATTGGTTTTTGCTTTTCCAGTTTTTTCTTATTATAGAGATGGGAATGATTACTTCTAAGCTCTTTCTATACCTGAGCTTAAACTGGAAGTACCCACACACTTTTGTTTTTATTCTTTTTTTCCTCTAACTTTAATGATTTACAAAAAAAGGTAATAGTGGTTTGGACAAGATGGAAGTTTATTTCTCTTTCAATAAAAGGTCACTGGGAGAAGCTCTGGTGTCCATGTGCCTGAGACTCAGACTCCTACTTTGTTTCTTCACTACCCTTAGCAAGTGGAATCCGTATAATGGTCCAAAACAGTGCGAACTTCAGCCATCACACCTGTGTCCAAACTAGCAGGAAGCAAGAAGAGGTAAAAGAAGGTACTCTTTTGGGGGCACCTGGGTGGCTCAGTGGGTTAAAGCCTCTGCCTTAAGCTCAGGTCATGATCCCAGGGTCCTGGGATCGAGCCCTGCATCGGGCTCTCTCCCCGTCTCTCTCTGCCTACTTGTGATTTCTGTCTGTCAAATAAATAAATAAAATCTTTAAAAAAAAAGAAAGTACTCTTTTTATGAACACTTCCTGAAAGCATGTGGCATGATTGCTTACATCCCATTGGCTAGAACATATTCACATGATCATACCTAGCTACAAAGGAAATTCAGAATTGTAGTCTTTATTCTCAGTGACATCTGTGCCCAGCTGAACACTAGGGAGAAGAAGAGGATGGATAGTGAATGTCTGTGTGTTTGTGTGTGTGTTTGTAGTGTAGTGTAAGTATGTTAACTTTGGGACAAACTTTGATCTTGGGCATATTTCCAATACCAAATTCCCAAATGGCTTTTTTACCCCCAACACTTGACCAAGTCTATCTATGCATTTCTGCTTTTTTGGAATGCAGAGGCTGGATTTTCATATCTGTGACACAGTGTTTCTGATAAATGGTCTGCAGCAGTTTATCAATTAAGCCTAAAATAAGTGTTCTGATAACAAATGTAGGTAAGTAATAGGGCAAAGTAAGTGGTGTATGATTGGGAAGTGTAAAGCTATGGATTAGGAGGTATAAAGCTATGCTGAGTTCTTGGGGAACTCAGCCTGGTTAGTTGATTCCACATCAACTTTTCTTAGACTCAGTCAAACCAAATGACCAATAGGAAGTTAACTGAGGATTTACTGTGTCCTTGGTTATAAATAAGAAGTAAAAGACATGGTCCCTTTCCTCAAGGAACCAAGACTAACAGATGAAATAGTCTGACAGAATAAATGGAATTTATCTGTGTGTATAGTTAATAACTGTTATAGTAGTTGTTGGAAAGGGGCAACTGGTGCAGGCAAGAATAGTTAGAAATGTGTGACTTGTCCTACTCCTGGGCTAGCAAAGATCTGTGATGTTAGAATAAAGATACTCTCACTCCCTACCAGACAGGATAAAATAAAAAATTATACAATAGAATTATAGAATAAATTCATAAAATACAAAACAAAACAAATATGAAGGGATTGTCATTATTATCTAAAAGCCAAAAAGGCCATTACTTCCTTCACATTTGTTCTAAATTTTAGAACTGACAAGGAGTTAACAAGTACTCCTGCTTCCTGGCCACTTGGCAATTAATGGTATGCCTAAAAATAGTTACTAATTGTTATAGGCTTTTATTCAGAAAAGAAAAATATCAAAGCAATCATTCACAGAAGGAAAATTATTATCTAAGATTCCATTAAGTAATTTTCCCCCCCAAAAATACTTAGAGTTGGGTTATGGGCTTCCTGCCTTGGTAGGCTCCACTCTTTGAGTCACTGCTCAGTCACTGCTGTTTCTAACATCTCTAACTAATCATAGTCACAGAAATGACAGATCCAAACTGGACAGCTGTTTCTTGAAAATAAAATGTCTAATGGCAAAAACTATTGCCCTTGCCAATGAGAAAAGCAAAGGCATCTGTATTTTTCAACTAAAAGGGGCTGTTTCTTGGTTTTTCGGTTCCTTTGTAGTTTCGGCTACATTTAGATGAATCTGTTTTGCTAAAATACTGAATTTTCCAGTGAAATCAGTTAGGTATTAGCCTTTTGTCAGGCATAACAGAGTCATGACATATTTAAAGATCCAAGGTGCTTAGTACAATAGTAATGTAGTTTTATTCATTTTCCCTAAATTCTAGGGCAAAGAAGATGCCACAACCTGATTGTTTGGAACAATTTGGGAGCCAAAAAAAAAAAAAAAAAAAAAGAACCTTCATTACTACTCATTTGTTTCCACAGTGAAGTTTGAGATTTTTTTCAGATTTGTGGTAGTGCAAAGAAACCCAGTTAGATTAGTCAAATTACAGAGACAAGAACACACCCACAAGCAATGAAGAACCACATATATAAAGAGCAATTTTAGTTCAAAGAGACAATTTAGACTATTCTTTTTAAATTAAGATGAGAAAACATATGTATCTAAAAGTCCTATTAATAGTAATGATAATAGGGCACCTGGGTGGCTCAGTGGGTTAAAGCCTCTGCTTTCAGCTCAGGTCATGATCCCAGGATCCTGGGATCGAGTCCCGCATCGGGCTCTCTGCTCAGCAGGGAGCCTGCTTCCCTTCCTCTCTCTCTCTGCCTGCCTCTCTGCCTACTTGTGATCTCCGTCTGTCAAATAAATAAATAAAAAACCTTTTAAAAAATAGTAATGATAATAACAATAATAATTATTAATGACCTAGTTTTCCATTTGAAGGGGAAAGAAAGTATTAGCAAGAGAGAGATAAAGAGAAAACAAGGAAGAGAAGTGGAAAATAAAAGAAAAATCTCAAAAAGAGCTATTAATGCAGGTCTAAAGAGACACTTCCATGGAGGAATTGCCCCAAGATGTGGCTTTTAGAATATTTGTTGCTGAAGACTTTTATAACTCCATGTGATTTTTTGTTACTATTGTTTTAATGACAGCCATACTATTATCTTTGTTTATATTTATCTATTTATCTTTGTTTATATTTGTTTCTTCTCAAAGAAGTACTCTGAGGTCCTGATTTGAGCTGTCAGCAATTTCTTATCCTGGCCTGCACTTTTGAGTTAATTCTGTTGTACAGAGTGCTTCAAACTATGTGAAATAATGTACAGAAGTTAGAGTAAAGGTGTACTGGCTGTTATAAAAATGTCTTTTTGTCCTTAAAGTCTCCAAGTACATCAAGGAGACTGAAAAACAAGCAAAGAATACTAAACAAACAATACAGTGTTTTAGAGGTGATGGGTCTTAATGTTATTCCAGCAGAGTACATTCATTTTACAGATGAAAAATATCTGATCCCGAAGAATTGAAATGACTTATCCAAGGATCATAAAGGTTAATGGTGGGAAAGCACCCGAGTTGTGGCTCCTATTTCTATTTTCCTTCTTCTCTATATAAAATAAAGCTATGGTATACAGGTACCTATATAGAATTTTCCTTTGCATTCCACATTCTACTCAAAATGTTACCCTGAAAAAAAAATTAAAAGAAAAAAAGAAGTTACCCTGAATAGCTTAGCCAGGTGCCTAGTAGATGAAAAATTATACTTGCTTTTCCTATAAACTCTGCATTAATGATATCAATAACATTTGGATACAGGTTCTCTTTAACTGGCTAGCGATAACTGGAGTTTCTCCTCATTCCCTCCATGCCAAAAATAAAAGAGTAGAATTTTTATTTTTGTTCAGGGCTTTCAAATTCTAAAGAATTGGATGAGGAAAATGAATGTGTCATTGGGATAAAAGTATCAATTTCTCCTTTCCCTCTTCTCAGGGACCTGTAACAGTAAGTTACATCCGGGCCACCACCAGGACAAGTGTGGAGGGACCGTCAAATAGCTGACTTACAGGTCATCCCTGAGCTTGTGATACACTGCAGCCAAATACTTTTTGATCAAAGTGCAAATATTCTCTTACTTCAACAGTCAGAACACATAATTAAAAATGTCATTTTTCAATGAGACCATTTCCAGCTAGTTGAGAAATAAATTCCTAAATTTGATACCTAACAGTTGTAGGACTCAGAGCAAAACCATTTCAGTACTATATAACTCAGTTTCCTCATCATTAGGATGGATATGAACTGCCTTTATCTTACATGCATACTGGAGTAATGAATGACAAATTCACCTCTCTGAACATCTCAGCCCATATGAAGATAACATGCTAAGCATTATGACAAATTGAGGGTGTGAGCCTTGTTAGTTCATTAAATTCTAATTTCATTAAGGCCAAATGCTAAAGCTTTCCCTGAATTGAATCCCACCTTGTCACTTTTGTACAATTGCTACAATATTAGAAAATAAATTTGTGAATATCTTCATACACAGTCCTGTGTTTCCAAACTCCCAAGTAGTTAGGAGAAGAAATGTTGTAAATGGTGTAATAGTATACAGGGTTTTATTAAAAAAAAAAAAACAGTTTCTCCTTTAAATTAATTAAATTATCTCATAAGAATACAATAGATCATCTATAAATCTTGGAAAATCATAGCATCAAGTAAAATCATATGAAATCATTTTTAGTTAATTTTAATCTCCATGAAGTAAGTACATTTTGAAGAACAATGTATAGTATAATTTGCAGGAAATTGAGCAACACAATCAGAATGCCCTTGTTTTCCATCTTTTGTTGTTGTTGTTGTTGTTGTTTTTCTTTTCAAAAACAGAAGTTAGAATTTTTCCATGGAAAGAGGAATTAAAAGTACATTTTCAATTTGCAGAGCTATCAGGGCATGGAAAAGGAAGACCCTAAATTTCTAACTGTGAGCAACCCAAAAAGTTTGACAGGAACCATTTCTGCTTAGCTCTCAACTAAAGGTATCCCAGTTGCTAATGGAGTGACATTTCTACTACACATATGGGATCTTTGGTCCTTTGCATAGTTTATTTAAGTCTGCATTAGCAGTTATTCTAAAGAGCAAAAGAAGTTAAGAATTAGCAATTATAGAGGTCAGCTCAATCAATTTAGGCCAAGTGGATAGTTCATTCAGTTCCCAAAGTGATTATCTGGTTTGATTGCCTAGATTTATTGACACACATGAGCTAAAATTATACTTCCTTTTTTATTTATCTATTTTTTTGAGAACATGATGTTGATAAGTCCATGTAAGTGAGAATGTGGGACTCATTAAAATGTGATTAAGTTCACTTATTTTTTTTTCTTTTTGGCATTCTTTATGATATAAGACACAGATACCATGTGAAAAATTTGTATTTGCTTACATTACGAGGATTTAAACATTCTGTACACATATCTAAAATGTAAAGTCAGGTTTGATTGAATTCACTTGATATACTGTCAAGTCGTATGTTCCACCAAAACATATTTGGAGAGTAAAATCCAAAGATAAGATTAGTCTAGAAGAGGAAAAGCTGAAACTTAGAGGCAATAGACTCTAAACAGGTAGGAAAAGAAAGTCTCCTAACTGCCTTGTAGTGTACAATCCACTTGTCTACAATGGAAATAATGCTTCATGTTGTTATGAGAAGTGATGCTGTTTCTTTCCCTTCATTCTCACCTCTCCCTAGTCTTAAATCCACCAACCCCTTCCTACTTTTAAATTGTAAGAAGTACAAAGGGCTGACAGTTACGAAAAGAAACCCTTTACTGAGCCAGTTACCTATTAATGGATGATTCTTTAGCTAACCGAAGATCAGAAAATCTTTGCTATGGCCAAATCTAGGGATTCTATCCAGTTTTAGCGGAGACTTGGCTCCACTCAGTTGGAGGTAGGGTGGTGTTAGGGACTTAAAAAAAAAAAAGCAAAACAATGGTTTTATTTTTCCACTTCCACTTTATTTAATAAATATTTTTTAAATGCCTTGTACTTACCCAGCACTGGTCATCTCCATCAGCTCCTCCATCCAGCTCGTAGCAAAAAGGGGGATTTTCTCCAGATTTCTATTTTGTTTCCTTTTTTTCTCATTGCCAGTAGTCTTTCTAAACTTTTACTAGATCTAATGACACCGTCCTTCTCTCTTGCTATCTGTGATCACTTGGCCCATAATTGAAAAAGATTAGATAAATAATTAATATAAAGAGGTTACTAACTAAAACCCTTTTATATATTCCTCTCTTGGAAGCATTAGAAGTTTTAATGATAGATACATGTATATAATGGATATGTATATATTCACACACACACACACACACACAAGTATGCTATTTCAGGTCTTGGCTGCGTGGTTGAGGGAAGAAAATTTTCTGCAGCAGGGGGCTTTTCTCATTGCTGGAACATACATGACTTAGGCCATCATCTCTGGAAGGTTAGCTTCCTTCCCTCATCTAGCAGGGGTAAATAGGACAATTTCCCCAAACTAAGGTTATAAAGGGATTCGGTTCACTTCTGGAGAAGGAGCAGTTTGGAAGGACTTTGATTCTTTTCTACGAGGAAAACAATTTGACCAGCCTCTGAACAGTAGCTCTGCCACTGCTTGGAAACATTAGCAAACTGTTTATTTAAGCAAGTCACAGCAAGGACTCCTATTATAACAATATCCTCCTCTTGCATGAGCCTTTCTCCCTACCATTTCCTGAGGTAAATTTGTTGTTGGATTACAGGAAAAAAGAATAACTTGAGAAAAACTAAGATTTCTAGATAAGACTGGAAAAACTCAGGCTCATTCTCTGAGAAGAAATGCCTCTTTAGAGCAGGGAGAAGGAAGTTGGCCAGATCTGTAAAGCCTCCTGACCCATAGGGAAGGACATGCTGCCCTGACAGGGCCAGGTCAGCGCCAGTTGTCTCTTCAGGCACCTTGCAGTCCAGGCCTCCAGAGGTTGCAGGTGGAAGCCTGTGGCTGACGATGTGACTCAGAAGTGGCAGCCAACATTCCATGAATCTGTTCTCTCTGGCAGGTGGTCGAGGTATTGAAAGGGCTGGGCCTTGACAGCAGGAGAACCTGGGCCAAAACCTGAGGGAGTCTTAGCACGGAAAAGCTGACACTTGGCCTAGAAATCAAATTCCAGGCACATGTGGCAATGTGGTTGCTGTTTTACAAGAATGCTCAGGAAAAAGTCTCAGAAGCTGCCAGGCCCGGGTCATCTGCCTCCTGCCCCAGATTGGCAGAAGGTCACAGGCAGGAGAGCACGGAACTTCTTGCCCCAAAATGCCTAGTGCACTCAACTGATAAGATTCACATTCCCCTAGTCCCTCTGCTACCCACCTCCACACTGCCTGAGATCCTTGAGTGCAGGGGTTTACTTTTTTTTTAAAAGATTTTATTTATTTATTTGACAGACAGAGATCACAAGTAGGCAGAGAGGCAGGCAGAGACCGGGGGTGGGGGGTGGGGAGCAGGCTCTCTGCTGAGCAGAGAGACCAATGCCGGGCTCAATCCCAGGACCTTGAGATCATGACCTGAGTCAAAGGCAGAAGCTTAACTCACTGAGCCACCCAGGTGCCCTGAGTGCAGGAGTTTACTTTGTGCCATGGACCTCCTTTTGCACTTGGTGAAGCCTTGGACTTCTCAAAACAGTGGGGTTTTTTTGGATATGACAGAATACATAGGACACAAAGGAAACCAAGTTTCTTGATACTGAGTTATCAAAATACTATTAAATTCATGAGAGATAGAAACAGAAAGTTAATGAGATAGAAACATAGGTATGTTTGTATGTATACTTCTGTATAAATTCATTAAATAACAAGATTTAATACAGATATCTAATAACTGATTTAATTTCAAGGTAGTGATAAGTGTAAAAACATTTCAAGAGTTGGTGATAACTGAAATGTGATATGAAAATATCTGATTTCTTTTTTTTTAAAGGAACTTCAATTCTTTACTTGTAGCATAATAATACTTTTTATACATACACAAGCTTGTAAAAAGAGTTCGAGGAAATAAAGCCTTTATATGGTAATTCTGTAATTACTAGGCCTAACTATTCACTTCTTTTTTTAAAATTTTTTATTTTTATTTAAACATATAATGTAACCCCACCACCCTCTCCCAACACCCCTCCCTCCCACCCCCCTCAGTTTGTGTTATGACATTAAGAGTCTCTTTTGGTTTGTCTCCCTCCTGATCCCATCTTGTTTCATTTATTCTTTTCCTACCCCCTTAACCCCCATCCCCGTTGCATCTCCACTCCTCATATCAGGGAAATCATATGATAGTTGTCTTTTTCCAATTGACTTATTTCGCTAAGCATAATACCCTCTAGTTCCATCCATGTCATCGCAAATGGCAAGATTTCATTTCTTTTGATGGCTGCATAGTATTCCATTGAATATATATACCAGTTCTTCTTTATCCATTCATCTGTTGATGGACATCTAGGTTCTTTCCATAACTTGGCTACTGTGGACATTGCTGCTATAAACATTCGGGTGCATGTGCCCCTTCAGATCACTACGTTTGTATCTTTAGGGTAAATACCCAGTAGTGCAATTGCTGGGTCATAAGGTAGCTCTATTTTCAATTTTTTGAGGAACCTCCATGCTGTTTTCCAGAGTGGTTGCACCAGCTTGCATTCCCACCAACAGTGTAGGAGGGTTCCCCTTTCTCCACATCCTCGCCAGCATCTGTCATTTCCTGACTTGTTCATTTTAGCCATTCTGACTGGTGTGAGGTGGTATCTCATTGTGGTTTTGATTTGTATTTCCCTGATGTCCAGTGATGTGGAGCACTTTTTCATGTGTCTGTTGGCCATCTGGATGTCTTCTTTACAGAAATGTCTGTTCATGTCCTCTGCCCATTTCTTGATTGGATTATTTGTTCTTTGGGTGTTGAGTTTGCTGAGCTCTTTATAGATTTTGGATACTAGCCCTTTATCTGATATGTCGTTTGCAAATATCTTCTCCCACTCTGTCAGTTGTCCTTTGGTTTTGTTGACTGTTTCCTTTGCTGTGCAAAAGCTTTTGATCTTGATGAAGTCCCAATAGTTCATTTTTTCCCTTGCTTCCCTTTCCTTTGGCGTTGTTCCTAGGAAGAAGTTGCTGCGGCTGAGGTCGAAGAGGTTTATGCCTGTGTTCTCCTCAAGGATTTTGATGGATTCCTTTCTCACGTTGAGGTCCTTCAACCACTTTGAGTCTATTTTCGTGTGTGGTGTAAGGAAATGGTCCAATTTCATTTTTTCTGCATGCGGCTGTCCAATTTTCCCAACACCATTTGTTGAAGAGGCTGTCTTTTTTCCATTGGATATTCTTTCCTGCTTTGTCAAAGATTAGTTGACCATAGAGTTGAGGGTCTGAAAATATCTGATTTCTATTGAGAAAGAGGCACAGGTATTATTCATGTCACCTAGGTTTGCTGTCAATGGTCAAAATCAAAGCATATGATAAATTTCAGTTAGAGGTTAATAAAAAATATGATGTGTTTTTTTTCCCCAAGCTCATGGACCCCCGTGTTTGGGACCCCCATTCTAGAATGTACTGGTTCTCTACCTTCCTTCTTCATTAGCAATCAGAGATCACTTACTTCTTGACTTCTGGAATGTCAAACAGTCTGGAAGGCATACTTCACCCTGGCATTGATATTTGACAAAGGACAAGAAAGGGGTCAAACAATTTTAAGGTCTGCCATATGCTGAAAGCTTTACAAACATTTCCTCATTTAATTCAATCTTCAAAACTTTTCAAAGTAGAGATGGCCTTTTATATAGATGAGAAAACTACAGCTTAGCCAAAGCTGAAGCTAGTGAGTTCCAGAATCAAGTCTGGAATCCAGAACTCTACCCAGTCATGCCTCTTCCTCAAATTTATCTATTTCTTTGGGCAAATTACAAACCTAAGGTCAAGTAGTATCCAAGACTTATCAGAGACTTACTTTCAAGATAACTCAGTAAACATTTCAAGGTACTGGTGATGCATACAATCTCTGGAGGCAGACTGCTTAAATTCAGGTCTCAGCCCTGGAAATTAGTGTGTAACTTTGGTCAGGTTACTTAACCTTCACCAATCTCAGTTTCTTCAAGTGTTAAATACCTTACCAGGCTTTTGTGAAGATCTCATGAGTTAACTCAGGTCAATGATAACTATTATTATTTGGAATGTCAACCTGGAAAATATCTTAGTACTTTATAGCCATATTTTATGTTTCTTTATGCTTTCCTGTTATCAGTTTTGTCCCATCTGTCCATTCTCCACAATTAAGTAAGACTGTTATTTCCAAATTGAAAATGTGGGTTGTGTCCTTTCCCTGCTTAAAATGGCTCAGTGCTCAGTTGGTACCCATTGCCTTAGGAGGAAGTCTGCTGTCAGTACTAGGACTTAAAAGGTTCATCGTGATCTGGCTGGACCCTACTTTTCCACTTACCTCACTCCCAACCTTGTCCTTCGTATTCTAAACATACTGAATTATTTGAATTTCCCAAGTGTCTCATGTTCTCAGTAGCAAACTTTAGAGAGTATGGTAGTAATTTTCTTACTCTTTCTTACTAATGAGCTCTAAATGTATTTATTGGTCCTAGAGAGGATAAATTTTGGGGGAAGACTGGGTCTCTCCTGAGTTCCTGGGGATGAATCTTAACTTTTCTAAGAAATAATGGTTAACTCATTACCTTTTCAAAATGATTTTTTAAGGCCAATCATTGACGTTAATTATGTGACACTAATCTGGCCACTGAAACTGAGAGAAAGTCTGTTGAGGGCTCTTGGGATCCAAGGCAAGAATGATTTCTTTTCTTACTTCTGGAGTTCAATGTGTAAAGATATGGTACCAGGAGCTACTATAGCCAACTTATGGTCATGAGTGGAACTGCTAACTATTGAGAATGGCAGAACAGAAGGATGAAATAATATGTATTCTTAACGATTTTGTGGAACCTTTAAATTAAACTACTTTACCCTTTTTTCAGAATCTAATTCTGTGAGAGAAAAAGTGACATATTACTTGATGTATACTGGTTTTCCATTTCTTGCTCCTGAAAGTCTGTTCTCTCACCTATTGTCTTTTCCACTTATTTTTTCTTTGTCTAGATCAGTCTTTACCTGTCTCAGTTACTCTTTACCTGATCAACTCTTTGATTATCCTACCTACATAAGTACTGAATACCCCATCTTCCCTTACTACTGGTGGTGGCTGTATGACACAGCCTGGTCAATCAAATAAAATAGAGAATTAGTTGAGAGGTTTTAGATGGCTGTGCTTTCCCCAATGAAAAACACAGTTGACTGTCATGGCTCTTTCTTTTCTTTTTGCCTTGAATGCAGAAATATTATTTGAAGCCATAGCCATCTGGTGACTTTGACATGAGATACATTTGGGAAGTGCCAAGAGAATTTCAAAGACATCATCAACACTGACATCACTGAGCTGCTGAAACAATATCAGTAACTTTCTAACTCTTGAATTCTTATTAAGTGAGCGGGAGAAACCTTGTTTCTTTAAGCTACCATAGTCAGATTCTCTATTACTCACAGATATAAAGGTATTTGGTAAAATGTACTAAGCACTGATTTAACATAATGAATCAATGTGCCCACTCTTGAGAATGGTCTCTTAAGAGACTTCCACCTTCAAGTAAGATAGAGTGGATTATGGCAGATCCATTCTCCCATTGTAACAACTGATAAATTACAAACATTATATCCTAAAGGCAGTTCAGAGCTGTGAAAACTGTGAAGAATAAGTACACTAGAATTCTAGAGGGTGGAGAAGTGCTTGAAATTGAGATGACAATCACAAGCCATTTTTTCCTTGAGGACATTTACTGATATTGAGTACAGATTGAGTATCAGGATCTTTTCTTGGAGAAAAAAACTCAACAGTGGTTTTTTTTGGTTAGTCAGTAACAAGTTAGAATTTTGAAGGTTTTTTCCCATGGGCCTTTTCTTGAGCTCTAGAGCATATAAAAGGCTTTAAGCTAGGCCAGAAGCTTCTAAAATATACAATAAAATCTCCTGTAGTCTTTCAGAGTTTAGGAAATAAATATGCTCCCTCGGAATGGGACTTACTTTAACCACATTACTGGTACTCTCTTAAAGACACTTGCCAGATTTTGAGGCTGTTTGGTATAGGAGGTTGGAGAGCTAGGATAGAAATCTCTGAAGGTCATAGCTGAAGCCCTTGCAGTTATTTAGAACTGAGGAAATAGAAGTATGCTAGGATCTCAACCAAAAGCCTGGGAAGATCATCAGTAAAAACAGAAGCAAGCTAGAATCTCACCAGAGAAAGATAGACTCTTACCAAAATTAAATTTCAGCCCAATTTAGCTCATTACTTCATCCTGAGGGGAAGAAAGGGAAATCCACTTCTGGTGGAATATAATATTGTCTGTATCCTCTAGGACTGCATTATGTCCAGAATGAAATAAAAATAACTAGTTAAGAGAAAATGCAAGAAAATATGATTGATAATTAAAGAATAAAAGAAGCAATGCAGATATTTTACATAGCAGACAATGACTGCAAAATAAAATAATATACTTAACAAAAAAATGAAAAGATGACAAAATATACAAAAAAATGAAAATGTAATCAAGAATTTTATTTATACTTCAAAACAATTAAATGGACATTATAGAACCTAGAAACTATAGTATCTGAAATGAAAAACTAATAGGATGGGTTTAGCAACATATTTGTTATAGTAAATGAAAAGGATAGTGGCCTAGAAGTTAGGTCAATTAAAATATACTCAAACTGAAACACTGGGAAGAAGAAGAGCAGAAAAATATCACATCAGAGATATGTGGGAAATGCTCAAATATATGTATTATTGGCATTCTGGAATGGGAGGAGACAGAGAATGTCAGAGGTAATGACTAAGCATTTTTTTTAAGATTTTATTTATTTATTTGACAGAGATCACAAGCAGGCAGAGAGGCAGGCAGAGAGAGAGAGGAAGGGAAGCAGGCTCCCTGCCAAGCAGAGAGCCTGATGCGGGGCTCAATCCCAGGACGCTGGGATCATGACCTGAGCCGAAGGCAGGGGCTTTAACCCACTGAGCCACCCAGGCACCCCATGACTAAGCATTTTTTAAAACTAAAGAAAGACATCAATCTACAGGTTTAAGAAACTCTTCAAACCTCAAGCAGTATGAATGCTCAGATAACCATATATAAGCATGTTTATCAAACTTCTAAAATTAAAGACATAGAGAACATTTTAGAAGCATCCAGAAAAATAAAGAAAAATTCAAAGAAACAGAAATGACTTACATCAGATTTCTGAAAGGAAATGAAGCTAGAACAAAATGAATTTATTTAAAGTGCTAAATGAGGGCCTGAGGACAGTGAAAATATTCTTTAAATGTAAAGGTAAAATACATAAATGTTTTTAGAAAAACAATAACAAAGAAAATTAATCACCAGTAGACCCTCTTTACAAGAAATACTCAAGGAACATCTTCAGGCAAAATAAATGACTCCAGGTAGATAAATGTATGAGCAGAATTGAAAAAGAGCACCTCAAATGGTGTATATATGGGAAAATAAGTTAGATAGATAGGCTATAAGATAGATAGATAGATAGATAGATAGATAGATAGATAGATAGATAGATGATAGATTGATAGGCAGGCTATAAGAAACAGTTATGATGTCTTTTAAGGTTCAGATATGTATACAACTGAAATATATGACAAAATATATGAAAAAAATAATGAAAAAGAAAGGAAAAGGGAAAATTGAGCTTGAAAGGTCTAAGTATATCCTGGAAGTGGTGAAAGTATAAGTTTGTATGGAAATCTAGTAAGTCATGCCGTAGTCTTAGGAAAGCCACTTCAAAAAAGTAAAAAAGTATATAACAAATTAGATAATGGAAACTGGTGTAATAAAAACACATCTGATTAACCAACAAGGAGACAAAAAAGAAAAAGTAAATATAAAACAGATGGCCCTAAATAGGAAAAAAAAAGGAAACAAACCCAAACTCTAATATGATGATAGATATAAGCCCTATTATTTAATGTAATTACATTAAATATAAATAAATGACATACTCTAAGCAAAATAATAAGATTGTTAGAGTAGATAAAAACAAAACTTCACAATATGATTTTAACAAAAGATGAACTTTAAATATAAAGACCAGAGATTTAAAAGTGAAATTTGGAAATAGATATATCATGCAAGAATTAATCAAATGAAATTGTGAGTAGCTACGCTTATATCAGAAAATATGGACTTTAAGGAAAAAGACATATTATTGAAGATAAACTAAGATATTCTGTAATGGTAAGGGAATCAGTATAAAATGAAGTAATCACAATTTTAAATCTGTAGGTACCTAATTACATAGATTCAACATACATAAAGCAACAAATGACAGAAATAAAAAAAAATCCAGGGACAAATCCACAATTACAGGGGAACTATGATAAATCAAGGTATATACTGTAAGCCCTAGAACAGGGATTGGCAAAATTTTTTCTGCCAAGGACCAGATAGAAAATATTTTTGTTTTTGTAGGCCAAATGGTTTATATCACAACTAGTCATTTTTGCCTTTGTAAAAGCATCTGCTGACATAAATAAATGAATGGGTATGGCTGTATTCCAATAAAACTTTATTTATTAAAAAAAAGGTGGTGGAATGGATTTGGACTGCAGGCTATAGTTTGCTTTCTCTCTTTCTAAGCAACCACTGAAACTAACTGAAAAAACAACAACAAAAATACTTAGCCAATACTAGATGTATAACGGAATCATAAAGAACTCTCAAGTCATCCAAAGGAAAAGAAAAGGAAGAAAAAGAAAGGAAAAAGCATGTGACACCTAAAACAAAACAAAGCACACCTAGCTTGTCACTAATAAAAGTGATATTGTGGGCTCCATTTTCATGTCTTTTATGTTTGTCTCTCAATTATTTCTGGTACTGGATGGGGGAAAGAGAAGTATTGTTTATTGACCTCCTAAATCACCCAAACTCATCAACCTCCAAATCAAACTCTCCCCTTCATTTTCTCACACACACACACACACACACACACACACACACACACACACGAATCCTACTCACAGATGCCTCTGTATATACAAAAGAGTTTACTGTAAATTTGGGAAAATGAAGAAAAAGTTTTACATCATAGCTACTCAAGAACTTCAAATTGCGTATTAGGTGTGGTTGTTCTTAAAAGTCTTCTGGTAGGGTTCTGCTTTCAGCTAGGATAGACTAGGTCACATGGGCCTCTTATCTCATTGAAGAGCTGGAATATTAAATAAATTACAATGATTATATATCTGGAGGGTTGGAAAACTATAGCTTGCAGGCCAAATCAGCCATGCCCATTTTTTTAGTATTGTTTTGTGCTATAACAACATAACTAAGTAGTTGTGACAAAGACCACATGGCTTACAAAGCCAAAAATATTTACTATCTGTTCTTGAAAGGAAAGTTTGCTGGCTCCTGATATTCTAAAGGCACCAAGGAACTTCAGAAACATTGAAGACGAAAAGGAGTAAAACTGCTGAGAGAGAGAAAATATTCTAAGAGAAGGTGAGGAACTGCAGCTGTCCCTGTGGGGCATGTGCTGATTCTTGGTGAAGGCTGGAGTCTAAGAATCAAGGTTTGGCTTGAGCAGAGTACCATGGATGAAAAACAAAGAAAGTAGAGATATTTTGGTGCTCACCTGAGATAGAGGAAACAAAGTTGGAGATTTGAAGGGCTCTTTCCCTGAATTCCAAAGATGCATGGGGCAGAAGCCTACAAACTAAGCCAAAACCTTGGCAGGGCAGCTTCCTGCTGCTTGGGGGACAGGGCCCCATTGAGGGGAGGGACACTACTAACAATGGGAAAGATTCTGAAACCCTAGATTAATTAATCATTGATGATCTACATCCCTTTTACTCTAGACAGGGAGGCTTGTTCATCAGGGACATCATGAGTGGAGAATCCAGGCTTGGACCTCAGTGGAAGGTCATTGCTAGGGGACAGAGAAATAGGACCTCTAGCAGTCAGTATCTCCTTTGAAGAGGGTAAATGACCAGAAGGGGACAAAACAGTGTGTAGATATTGATAATGTTTCTATTTCACGGTCCAGGTGTGATCATTTTCTAAGAATTCATAGAGCTATATTCTTTGGAATTTGTATACTTTGGAGTATGTATATAATATTGTGATGAAATTTTACAAAACAAATTAAGTCCTTAGGCTATCTCTGACTCTTCCCCAATCCACAATTTCTGTTAGCTTCTAAGAACATTTAGGCTTTTGCTTACTTGACTCCCATCTAACCCATGCCTTCAAAGTCTCACCTTCTACCTCAATCTACTTAACTGATTTAATTTCCTAAATACAGTTTCTTCTTTTAAAAATAATTTTGAACTTGGTTATTAAAAATGATTTATTTTTACCCCTTTTTAGAAGTAATGGTCACATTACATTCTGTATGGCTCAGATTAGCAGAATATCATGTTTAAAGAAGAACACAGACTGGAACATGTCCAGAAGAGGGCAAATAGAATGATAAAGTATATGAAAATTATGTTGTATGTTGAATATCTGAAGGGACTGGGGATTTTCAAACTGAAGAATAACAGAGCCAGAGTTGTGTTGCAATCTTTGCTTTCAAACCCATATTTTGTGGAAGAAGGATGTATGTTAAGTATTTTGAAAGCAGATCAGGGACAGAGGATTGACCATTACAAGGAGGGAGTTTCCTTTGAATTCTTAATTATCCATTCATGAAAAAAATGGTTTTGTTCTTCATTAACTAATTTAACAATCATTTATTGGACAGTAAATATATTATAGAATCTACTACCAAGGAATTCATAGTCTACTGCTGAAGACAGGTACAGACAAGTACAAAACAAAGTAAAGATCCAAAGAGTGGTATAAAAAGGTGATGTTGAGGCCCAGAGGAGAGAGGGATGGGGAGGAGCAGGAAGTAAGGAGGGAGCTGCAAAGCAGAATTTGGAGTCTTCCTACCCCCTGCTCTCCATCCCATAATACCTCATGGAAGTGGACAACACCACCATCCACCCAGTAACTCAAGGTGACAGCCAGAGTGTCTCTGTGACCTCACCCTCTCCCTCACCTCACCCTCACACCTACATCCAGTTAGCCTCTCAATTCAATGAGTCCTAGCACAAAACATTTCTCAAGCAAATCTTTTCATTACTGTTACTGCGGCTGGCCTTAGGTTTCCAGATTCCTTGCATGAACAGTTTTGTAGTATCTTAACTATTCTGCCTACAGGACTGACCCCTTCAAATTTGACATCACACAGACCATAAGGTTATTTTTCTGAACTAAAAATGGGTCATGTAAATGTCCTGCATACAGTCCTTCATAGGATCGTAGCATGTAGAAAAGCCCTCACTCATCACCCATCCAGGTCATCTCAGACCAGCTTCCCATTTGTATGTACTCTACAGTCCAGTAGTCATTGATTCACTTTAGTGACTGCCACTTCACCCGAATATCTACATCTGTGTTCACCATGTTCCTTTTATCTGAAACTCCCTTCCTCAGCACATCCATCTGGAAATGCTACCCACCCCCCATGTATTGGCTATACCTTCCATGTATCAGGTTTCATGTAGAATCTGATAAAATCCATTTTTTGGATTCTACAAAGTCTTTCCTGACCACTTAGAAGATGGATAGCTTCCTCCTCTATGTAACCACTTGTTTTCTGCATATCTCTAAGATAATCTGGGTTTGCCTCTCTTTTTGGCAGACTGTGAGCTCTTGAAATGCATGAACAAGGTTGCATGACATAGTGGACTCTGAAGTCAGGCTGCGTGGGTTTAAATTCTGGCTCCATTTCTTACTAGTTGTATATCTTTGGTTTCCTCACCTCTTTGAACTCACTTTTTTCATTTGCATAGTGGAAATAATGGTACGATATGGCCATTGTAAAAACCAAATGAGGTATAACCTGTAAAGTGCTTAGAACAGAACCTGGAACGTAGTAATTCCTTAGTGGATGTGATATATTCTAGTTTTTGTTACTACTACTATCTCTGCATGGGAGGTGCTAACTCAGAGGATGGTATATAGTAGATCTCCCAATAAATTTTTAATGTATTTTTTCTAACTCTACGCATTGCAAGAAAACTTAACATTGGGATACACTCATACACACATGTGCCCTGAGAACTAGAATCTGAGAAATTTACATGTTACAGGTATTATTTTTAACCTAGTGGTCCATTTCTGGTTATCAAAGAGGAATTTTTTTTTCACAGTCCAGTCTCCTACAGTCTTCTTTGTTCTATGTTCTTCTTTTTTGCCCTGTACAGAGCATTTTTTTAAAATAAATTCAGTGCTTTAAGCTAAAGAAGTAGCCACGGAGCTCCCTCAGTAACATTTATCCATAAAATAATAGCAGGTAGGAGGAAACTTGGAGATGAAAATATTAGCCCATGGGCAGCCATTTGACTGCTCTGTTGTTAGAAATAAGTTTTCACATAATTCACACTAAATCATCTCTATCAATCTAAAGTATAATTGCCATTTTCAAGCATAAGCCAGTAACCATGAACTTTCATAACATTAGAATTTATTACAAAAAGTCATATAATACAGTTTTTGTAATGACACTGTTCCTCCTTGGCCTTGTCACCTTGCTACCACAAGACCTTCTAAGACTAATTAAACAAATAAGGTGTTTCTTTTTTTCCTTTCATCCCTGGATTCTCAAAAATTTTATTTGAGGTACAGAGTGCTTCTTTCTTTATATTTCTAAGGAAGCTTTTTATAACATGACGGCCAAATTATTTGAAAAATGTTTCCCTGTGGTGATGTCATTTTGAAGGAAAAACATACTTGGGATATGAAGTATTCCCATCAGAAATCTCTGAGATCTTGCATCTGTACTCTTAACCCCAAGAGGTTATCAAATGATAGTAAATGATTGTAAAAGGGATGACTTCTAATGGGGTGTTGGCAGGCAGGCTGGCCAACAGTCATAGGTCACCGAACAAATATTTATAGGGGAAGTGAAGCCTTCATTTTTGCTTTCACTATCGGACAGCTTTCAAAAACCTCTAAAGAAAGACTAATGCTCAGGATTAAGATACACTTGTGCATGGGAAAATCCAAAAACCAATAGCTAGCTCTGTTGCAGATTCTTATATGCTGTCAAGTGTCAACCTATAATACGCTGTGGGCTGCCTAAAAGATTTCTATAGTGAAGGGGCAATAAGCAATAAATAAGCAAAGCCAGACCAAGAAATTTTTCTTAAAGATTTTATTTATTTATTTGACGCGGAGAGACACAGTGAGAGAGGGAACACAAGCAGGGGGAGTGGGAGAGGAAGAAGCAGGTTTCCCGCTGAGCAAGGAACACAATGCAGGGCTGCGGGGCTTGATCCTAGGATCAGGACCTGAGCCGAAGGCAGCCACTTAACGACTGAGCCACCCAGACCAAGAAATTTAAGGAAAAATGCATCACCTGCCCAAATAGAACATGAAAAAGACTTATAGAGTATACAGATATTAATTATAAACTCTGAGGAAACATTTATACATTGATGATTTCAAGACGGTTGCCAAGATCAGACTCAGTAGAGAAAATTTTTATTCCCACCTGGCCAAAGGTATATTATGGCAAGTTTTCTTATCAACTATTCATTCATGACTGTAAGTAGAGTTGGCTTACAAAAATGGGAAAGAAAAAACAGATAACTTGGTTTCAGGTGGTCCCTTAGTTGCCTCACTGGGGAACCATCACAAAGTTACAGCTAGGGCCTAGACTTTAAAGCAAGAAAACTCAAGTCAAAAGCCTTTTTCTGTACCTTGCTAGCTCTATCTTACCCAAGTTCTTAAAATTCTCTAGGCCCCATTTTCCTCTTCTATAAAATGGGTACAATTCCACAGGGTCAAGTTAGGTCTCACTTCTTATGTCTCACATAGGAAGTGAGATCATAATAATTAAACCTTTGGCATATTTCCTGGCATTCAAACATTATTCCAAAATATTTAGTTATCGTACAGTTGAATCAGTGACTAGAGGAAGAGATCACCTTCTATTTCATTCAGCTCTTAGACTGAAACCTGATTTTTCTGGTTGATAGGTCTTCCCAGGGACTGGTGTCAATGTTTTCAAGCCTCATAGCAGAGCCAGAAGAACCTAGACACCAGACTCCCAAGCTATAAAGTAGGAGAAAGGGCTTTTAAGGCCAGGAACTGCCAGCAGCAAAGGCTGTGAGTCTGACTTACTAAACGGTTTATGTTGATACTTTGATTCATTGCTATGAGTGATGACAACTACAGGAAGGACAGAACCATGGTGATGGCAGCAGAAATGAGAGTTCTGAGATGAGTCACAGAATAATCACAACAGACAACATAGGATTGCATACCTCTGCCAGACAGCTGAGTTCTTTCATTATAAAGATTGAAAGACTATATATGATGATTTATTAATCTACTTCCAGGTATCACACAGAACAGAGTTAATGAATGGTTAAGACTTACAGCTGGATTGCAGCCCATGGGTTTCTCATTTTTTTTTTAGGATTTAACATTTTTTATTTATTTATTTTTATTTAAACATATAATGTAACCCCACCACCCTCTCCCAACACCCCTCCCTCCCACCCCCCTCAGTTTGTGTTATGACATTAAGAGTCTCTTTTGGTTTGTCTCCCTCCCGATCCCATCTTGTTTCATTTTTACTTTTCCTACCCCCTTAACCCCCACCCCCGTTGTATCTCCACTTCCTCATATCAGGGAGATCATATGATAGTTGTGTTTCTCCAATTGACTTATTTTGTAAGCATAATACCCTCTAGTTCCATCCATGTTGTCGCAAATGGCAAGATTTCATTTCTTTTGATGGCTGCATAGTATTCCACTGTATATATATATATATATATGTATACATATATATATACATATATATGTATGTATATATATGTATACATATATATATATATGTATATACCACATCTTCTTTATACATTCACCTGTTGATGGACATCTAGGTTCTTTCCATAACTTGGCTATTGTGAACATTGCTGCTATAAACATTCAGGTGCACGTGCCCCTTCAGATCACTACATTTGTATCTTTAGGGTAAATACCCAGTAGTGCAATTGCTGGGTCATAAGGTAGCTCTATTTTCAATTTTTTGAGGAACCTCCATGCTGTTTTCCAGAGTGGTTGCACCAGCTTGCATTCCCACCAACAGTGTAGGAGGGTTCCCCTTTCTCCACATCCTCGCCAGCATCTGTCATTTCCTGACTTGTTCATTTTAGCCATTCTGACTGGTGTGAGGTGGTATCTCATTGTGGTTTTGATTTGTATTTCCCTGATGCCCAGTGATGTGGAGCACTTTTTCATGAGTCTGTTGGCCATCTGGATGACTTCTTTGCAGAAATGCCTCTTCATGTCCTCTGCCCATTTCTTGATTGGATTATTTGTTCTTTGTGTGTTGAGTTTGCTGAGCTCTTTATAGATTTTGGATACTAGCCTTTTATCTGATATGTCGTTTGCAAATATCTTCTCCCACTCTGTCAGTTGTCTTTTGGTTTTGTTGACTGTTTCCTTTGCTGTGCAAAAGCTTTTGATCTTGATGAAGTCCCAATAGTTCATTTTTTCCCTTGCTTCCCTTTCCTTTGGCGTTGTTCCTAGGAAGAAGTTGCTGCGGCTGAGGTCGAAGAGGTTTATGCCTGTGTTCTCCTCAAGGATTTTGATGGATTCCTTTCTCACGTTGAGGTCCTTCATCCATTTTGAGTCTATTTTCGTGTGTGGTGTAAGGAAATGGTCCAATTTCATTTTTTCTGCATGCGGCTGTCCAATTTTCCCAACACCATTTGTTGAAGAGGCTGTCTTTTTTCCATTGGATATTCGTTCCTGCTTTGTCAAAGATTAGTTGACCATAGAGTTGAGGGTCTATTTCTGGGCTCTCTATTCTGTTCCATTCATCTATGTGTCTGTTTTTGTGCTAGGACCATACTGTCTTGATGATGACAGCTTTGTAGTAGAGCTTGAAGTCGGGAATTGTGATGCCACCAACTTTGGCTTTCTTTTTCAATATTCCTTTGGCTATTCGAGGTCTTTTCTGGTTCCATATAAATTTTAGGATTATGTGTTCCATTTCTTTGAAAAAATTGGATGGGATTTTGATAGGCATTGCATTAAATGTGTAGAATGCTTTAGGTAGCATAGACATTTTCACAATATTTATTCTTCCAATCCATGAGCATGGAACAGTTTTCCATTTCTTTGTGTCTTCCTCAATTTATTTCATGAGTACTTTATAGTTCTCTGAGTATAGATTCTTTGCCTCTTTGGTGAGGTTTATTCCTAGGTATCTTATGGTTTTGGGTGTAATTGTAAATGGGATTGACTCCTTAATTTCTCTTTCTTCTGTCTTGTTGTTGGTGTAAAGAAATGCAACTGATTTCTGTGCATTGATTTTATATCCTGACACTTTGCTGAATTCCTGTACAAGCTCTAGCAGTTTTGGAGTGGAGCCTTTTGAGTTTTCCACATATAGTATCATGTCATCTGCAAAGAGCGATAGTTTGACTTCTTCTTTGCCGATTTGGATGCCTTTAATTTCTTTTTGTTGTCTGATTGCTGAGGCTAGGACTTCTAGTACTATGTTGAATAGCAGTGGTAATAACGGACATCCCTGATGTGTTCCTGACCTTAGGATAAAGCTCTCAGTTTTTCTCCATTGAGAATGATATTTGCAGTGGATTTTTCATGGATGGCTTTGACAATATTGAGGTATGTGCCCTCTATCTCTATACTTTGATGAATTTTGATCAGGAAGAAACGCCGTACTTTGTCAAATGCTTTTTCAGCGTCTATTGAGAGTATCATATGGTTCTTATCCTTTTTTTTTTGTTAATGTATTGTATCACATTGATTGATTTGCGGATGTTGAACCAACCTTGCTGCCCTGGAATAAATCCCACTTGGTTGTGGTGAATAATCCTTTTAATGTACTGTTAGATCCTATTGGCTAGTATTTTGGTGAGAATTTTCACATCTGTGTTCATCAAGGATATTGGTCTGTAATTCTCTTTTTTGATGGGATCCTTGTCTGGTTTTGCGATCAAGGTGATGCTGGCCTCATCAAATGAGTTTGGAAGTTATCCTTCCATTTCTATTTTTTGGAACAGTTTCAGGAGAATAGGAATGAATTCTTCTTTAAATGTTTGGTAGAATTCCCCTGGGAAGCCATCTGGCCCTGGGCTTTTGTTTGTTTGGAGATATTTGATGACTGTTTCAATCTCCTTACTTGTTATGGGCCTATTCAGGTTTTCTATTTCTTCCTGGTTCAGTTTTGGCAGTTTATATGTCTCTAGGAAAGCATCCATTTCTTCCAGATTGTCGAATTTTTTGGCATAGAGTTGCTCATAATATGTTCTTATGATTGTTTGTATTTCTTTGGTGTTGGTTGTGATCTCTCCTCTTTCATTCATGATTTTATTTATTTGGGTCCTTTCTCTTTTCTTTTGGATAAGTCTGGCCAGGGGTTTATCAATCTTATTAATTCTTTCAAAGAACCAGCTCCTAGTTTCATTGATTTGTTCTATTGTTTTTTTGGTTTCTATTTCATTGATTTCTGCTTTGATCTTTATTATTTCTCTTCTCCTGCTGGGTTTAGGCTTTCTTTGTTGTTCTTTCTCAAGCTCCTTTAGGTGTAGGGTTACATTGTGTATTTGTGACCTTTCTTGTTTCCTGAGAAAGGCTTGTATCGCTATATATTTTCCTCTCAGGACTGCCTTTGCTGTGTGCCACAGATCTTGGACTGTTGTGTTTTTATTATCATTTGTTTCCATGAATTTTTTCAGTTCTTCTTTAGTTTCCTGGTTGACCCATTCATTCTTTAGGAGGATGCTGTTGGGTCTCCATGTGTTTGGGCTCTTTCCAAATATCTTCTTGTGATTGAATTCTAGCTTCAGAGCATTGTGGTCTGAAAATATGCAGGGAATGATTCCAATCTTTTGATACCAGTTGAGACCTGATTTATGACCCAGGATGTGATCTATTCTGGAGAATGTTCCATGGGCACTAGAGAAGAATGTGTATTCTGTTGCTTTGGGATGGAATGTTCTGAATATAACTGTGATGTCCATCTGGTCCAGTGTGTCATTTAAGACCTTTATTTCCTTGTTGATCTTTTGCTTGGATGATCTGTCCATTTCAATGAGGGGAGTGTTAAAGTCCCCTACTATTATTGTATTCTTGTCAATGTGTGTCTTTGATTTTGTTATTAATTGGTTTATATAGTTGGCTGCTCCCATGTTAGGGGCATAGGTATTTAAAATTGTTAGATCTTCTTGTTGGACACACCCTTTGAGTATGATATAGTGTCCTTCCTCATCTCTTATTATAGTCTTTGGCTTAAAAACTAATTGATCTGATATAAGGGTTGCCACCCCAGCTTTCTTCTGATGTCCATTAGCATGGTTAATTGTTTTCCATCCCCTCACTTTCAATCTGGAGGTGTCTTCGGGTCTAAAATGAGTTTCTTATAGGCAGCATACGGATGAGGTTTGTTTTTTTTATCCATTCTGACACCCAGTGTCTTTTGATTGGGGCATTTAGCCCATTTACATTCAGGGTAACTATGGAAAGATATTAATTTAGTGCCATTGTATTGCCTGTAAGGTGACTGTTACTGTATATTGTCTCTGTTCCTTCCTGATATACTACTTTTAGGGTCTCTCTTTGCTTAGAGGACCCCTTTCAATATTTCCTGCAGAGCTGGTTTGGTGTTTGCACATTCTTTCAGTTTTTGTTTGTCCTGGAAGCTTTTTATCTCTCCTTCTATTTTCAATGATAACCTAGTTGGATATAGTATTCTTGGCTGCATGTTTTTCTCATTTAGTGCTCTGAATATATCATGCCAGTTCTTTCTGGCCTGCCAGGTCTCTGTGGATAAGTCTGCTGCCAATCTAATATTTTTACCATTGTATGTTACAGACTTCTTGTCCCAGGCTGCTTTCAGGATTTTCTCTTTGTTGCTAAGACATGTAAATTTTACTATTAGATGATGGGGTGTGGACCTATTCTTATTGATTTTGAGGGGGCTTCTCTGTGCCTCCTGGATTTTGATGCTTGTTTCCTTTTCCATATTAGGGAAATTCTCTATGATAATTCTCTCCAATATACCTTCTGTTCCCCTCTCTCTTTCTTCTTCTTCTGGAATCCCAATTATTCTAATGTTGTTTCATTTTATGGTATCACTTATCTCTCGAATTCTTCCCTCATGGTCCAGTAGTTGTTTGTCTCTCTTTTGCTCAGCTTCTTTATTCTCTCTAATTTGGTGTTCTATGTCACTATTTCTTTCTTCTGCCTCATTTATCCTAGCAGTAAGAGCCTCCATTTTTTATTGCACCTCATTAATAGCTTTTTTAAAATTTCAACTTGGTTAGATTTTAGTTCTTTTATTTCTTCAGAAAGGGTTTTTATTTCTCCGGACCGGGTTTCTCTAATATCTTCCATGCCTTTTTCAAGCCCAGCTAGAACCTTGAGAATCATCATCCTGAATTCTAGTTCTGACATATTACCAATGTCTGTATTGATTAGGTCCCTAGCCTTTGGTACTATCTCCTGTTCTTTTTTTTTTGTGGTGAGTTTTTCCGCCTCGTCATTTTGTCCAGATAAGAATATATGAAAGAGCAAATGAAATACTCTAAGGGTGGCAAAGACCCCAGGGAAATGTAATTTAACCAAATCAGAAGAGACCCTAAATTGTGGGGGGTGGTGGCAAGAAAGGGGGTAAAAAGAAGTTCAGAAAAGAGAAAAAATATTTTAAAAAAGAAAAAATATTTAAAAAGAACACAAAGAAAAAATATAAAAAAATATATATATATATATATATTAGACTATAGACTAGAACAGGGTCCCACTTAATTTTGGGAGTATTTTTGTCTCTTAGAAGAAACTACCTCCCAAAATTTTAAAGAATGAAAAACATATATAAGGGTAAAGCCAATGAAGGGATGGAATATGACTATAAAGATGAAAAAAAATTTTAATTTCTAACAAAGGAGTTGATAAGGTAAGTTGGTAGGGAGAATAAAAGAAAAGGAAGTGGAGAGAACTTGCTTGGGTTGGAGACTAGATCAAGCCCAGTGCTAGATTTAGTGTGTATTTTGATCTATTAGAAGAAGTTGTACCCCAAATTTTTTAGAAGAAAAAAACCCTATGTATATACAAAGAATAAAGTTAGATACAATGAAGGATAAAATATGAGTATAATAATAAAGGTTCAAAAAGGATTTTTTAAAGAAAGTTATTAAGATAAACTAGTTAAAAAACATTAAAAGAGGAAAGGGTAAAAGTTAAAAAAGATTAGCAGAAGAGAAAAAAAAATTAAAAAATTAATTAACTTTGCAAGACTAAAGATTCATGGGGAGAAAGCCATGAATTCCATGCTTTGCTTTCTCTTCCTCTGGAATTCTGCTGTTCTCCTTGGTATGTGAACTTGGTCTTGGCTGGATTTCTTGTTGATCTTCTGGGGGAGGGGCCTGTTGCAGTGATTTTCAAGTGTCTCTGCCCCAGGTGGAATTGCACCGCCCTTACCAGGGGCCGGGCTAAGTAATCCGCTCGGGTTCACTTTCGGGAGGTTTTGTTCCCTGAACGCTTTCCGTAGAGTTCCGGAGGACGGGAATGAAAATGGCGGCCTCCCAATCTCCGGTTCTGAGGAGCCAAGAGCTCGGGGCCCCAGTGTTCAGTGCGCCTTCAGAGAAAAGTGCTTAATCAGTCCCATCTCCGCGGCCTCCAGCAGTGCTTGGAGAAAATCACCCACAATCACTCCCGTCTCACTGGCCTCGGGCTGCGCTCCTAGCTCACCAAGCCTGTGACCAAGCGTCTCTGTCTCTGGCACATAGCCCCACCTGGAGTCTTCAGACCCCGCAGATCCCTGGGCTCTCCCAGGTTGGAGTCTCCCCGGATCTTGTGGAGACCCCACTCACAGAGCACTGGCCTGTGTCACGGATTACGGTTCTAGGTAACCCCGAGTTGAGAGCTCACTCCTTGGCTCTGTCTCTCTAGCCGGCTTCCCTGCTCTAATACCTGTGAACCCTGCGACACTCAGACACCCCCGATCTTTCTGTGACCCCGCAGGACCTGAGGCCACACTCTCCCCACAAGGTGTTCACTCCAGTTTAGCCTCTGGAACGATGTCCCTCCGTGGAGCAGACTTTTAAAAGTCCCAATTTTGTGCTCCTTTGTTCCGCCGTTTGCCGGGAGCCGGCCCCTTCCCCCGGGGTCTATCTTCCCGTCGCTTTGGATTTACTTCTCCGCTGGTCCTACCTTTCAGAAAGTGGTCGATTTTCTGTTTCTAGAATTGTTGCTCTTCTTCTCTTCGATCTCCTTTTGGATTTGTAGGTGTTCGGAATGGTTTGATAAGCTATCTAGCTGATCTCCTGCTGCCTGATGTCATCTCAGCCTGCAACTCTGCCATCTTGACTCCTCCCCTGGGTTTCTCATTTTGACACTGCTAAAAGAACTACAAAATACAAGTTTCATATTTTAGCAAATTCTTTTTTATACTAGTCTGTGGGGAAAATTTATGGCAAATGCTTTCTCCATATATATCACAATTAACTGACAGTAAAAGTGAAATATTAATTGGCTACTAAGTTGAGGAAAAACTCAGATCTTTTATGCAATTATTTCCAATAAACAACTCTGCCTGCTAATTTTATTTTGAACTGGGCATTTTTAAAAAGAAACATGATAATGTGGACATGTGTTGTTTATCAATAATTATATGATATCCCTCAACCATTCCATTAATAAGTATTGCATCTGTATAGTAATGGAAATCTGAAATTTTCAAAGGACTAGATCAAAACTAGTTTCTATTCTTTATATCAAATTGATTATCTTCACCTAGTCAGGAACCAAAGGTTCAACAGGTACACAGCAAACTCAGTTAAACCTTTATCTTGGAATACTTTTTAAGAGCACTCCATCATGGCATCCATGCATTATGTGCCTATTTGCATATATGTATGTAAAACTTCATGGAAATATGTAAAATAGCCAAGTTACAAAAATAATGGCATTATAGCCAATTCCATTGTTTATATCCCTACCTTGCTACATTGCTATGTTGCTTTTACAGATAAAATATTATAAAATGAAATGCATTGGTCCAGTTTTCTACCTCAGTAAACAGAATATAGTGACTTCTCTTTGAGATGATTTGGGATCATGTGGGGCCTCAACATTTAACATCCAGAGCATCCACATTTATATGGAAAATGGAAGAGAAAGGGAATGACATATGGTCATCCCAGAATATGATGTCCCATGTATTAGTTTTCTGTGGCTGTCGTAACAAATTACCAATAACAGGAAGGCCTAAAACAACAAAAATGTATGCTATGACAGCTCTGGAGGCCAGGAGCTAAAATCAAGGTGTCAGCAGAGTTGCTTCTTTCTGGAGGCTCTGAGGGAAAATTAGTTCCATGCCCCATTCCTAGCTTTGAGTGGCTTCCTGCAATCATTGGGGCTCACCTTGTAGATGCATTACTCCAATATCTGCCTCTGTCTTCACAGAAATTCTCCTCTTCATCTTCTTCTCTTCTTTTCTCTTACATGGACACTTGTCCTTGGATTTAGGGTCCATCCTAATCCAGGATGATCTTATCTCAAGATCCTTAAGGACCTGTCCATAAAGACCTTTCTTTTTTCACATATGGTCACATTCTGAAGTTCTGAGTCAACATACCTTTTGGTGGTTTATAAATCAATGTGCTATATGAGTAATGGAAATAAACCCATTATGCCTCTCTCACAGCATTATATTTTATATGGCTTTCACAAATAAAACAAAACTATGTTATTGGCCTGATTTCCCATTTTATGTTGACTACCTGGGAGCTTTTAGATAATTCAGAGGGGTACTTGAAGTTGCTATGGAAGTCATGATACAATGCTTTTATTGACTTCACTCTTGTTTTTGATCCTGGTTTTATATATCTTCTCTTCATCATGTTTTTAATTCAGGCAGTTTTTGTTGGATTCTTAGGAGTCATCTTGAAACCTTTCTGGAAAAATCCAGAGCATAAATATCATATATGCCCATAATGTGCAGAATTGTGTCCCCCCCAATTCATATTTTGAAGCCCTAATAACCCTTAATACCTCATATTATACCCATATTTGGAGATAAGACCTTTAAGGAGGTAGTTAAATTAAAATGGGGTTGTTAGGATGGGCCCTAATCCAATATGACTGGTGTCCTTATAAGAGGAGAAGATGAAGACACAGAGAGAAAATCAGGTGAGGACACAGTGAGAAGATAGCCATTTGCAAACTGAGAGAGAAGCCTCAGAAGAAACCAAACCTGTTGACACTTTGATCTTAGACATCCATGCCTCAGAACTGTGAGAAAATAAACATCTGGTGTTTAAGCCACCTAGTCCATGGTATTTCTTTTGGCAGCCCTAGCAAACTAATGCAATGACTAAATACAGGGCAATTTTTTTTTTTAATCTCAAAATTAGTACTCAGAAAGAAAGAACTTGCCTTATAGTCAAAACCTTAGAATATTACAGGGCAATCTGTCAAGTATTTTATATTAGATAATGAGGTATAGTTTGGGGAAGAAACATTATTCTGAAATGGTCCTTATCAGTGCTAGTTTGAGGTATTTTATGAAGGTCACCTGACAAAATTGGTGAAAGGAATCATAATGGCAAAAGGAAATAGTTTATTTCATAATTATATCTTTGTGTATGATTTCAGAATTACAAATGTCAAATGTTATTTTAAACAAGATTTTAAAAAAATACTTTAAAAACCAGTGCATTAAGTGGTTATGTTGTATAGCATAGAATAAATAGGATAGTATCTATTATAATATTTTATGAAAGTTTTGGGAGGCTTGTGGTTTGATACACAATTTCTAGGGATGATACCATAAAATCTAAAAAGTGATAGCTCTCTATCTCAAATAATTAGATGCAAGTGAAGATGGCAATTCTGCTTTAGAAATAAATGAGGAAATGGAGCCTCTTTTCAAGATCCCTCACCAGTGTGCCAGGCATGTAAACAAGTCAAGCTGGAAATAAATTCTCCAGTCCCAGGCAAGCCTTCACCTGACTGCAACTCCAAATGACATTTTTTCTGTAACCTCATGAGAGACCATGAACTAGGAGCCCCCAGCTAAGCAGCTTCTAGATCCTTGACCCACAAGAAACTGTATGAAATAATAATGTTTTATTGTTTTAAGCCACTTAATTTGGAATAAATTGTTATGGAACAATAGAGCAGGTCTCAGAAATTTATTTGTTACAGTTCTGGTGAACACGGCTTGGTTCTGGTGAGAGCTGACTTCCTGGTTTGCCCTCTTCTTGCTGTGTCCTCACATGGTGGAGAGAGTGGGAAAAAGTTGTAGATTCTTTCCTGTCTCTCCTTATAGGGTGTTAATTCCATCATGAAGGTAGAACTTTCCCCATAGTCCACCTCCTAATACTATCACATCAGGGATTAAACTTCCAACATGAATTTGGAGGGGGGTGGGCACAAATATTCATCTCCTAGCAGATAGCTAACAAAAATTTTGGTACCTGGAAGTGGAGTGTCCATAAATAAACAAACAAAAAGAAAAAAGAATGAGGAAGAGTAGCTTTGGAACAGAGCAGTGGGTGTAAACTTTTCAAGGACTTTGAGAATAATGTCAGTGAAAGTCTAAACTTTCCTGAAGAGACTGTCATTAGAAACTTGAAAAACGTTGAAAGGGCTATTGGTTAGATTTTAAAGAAATGTGATGTGTATATTGTTTAAATTTTTTTTTATTGCAAGAAATCATATTGTTATATACTCGCTGAGAGTTTAGCCACATTGTCATCAGTATTAACATGAAAGATGGAAAAGTAACCAAAGAAGTAGATGATATGGATAAGGTGATTTTCACACAGAATGATGAAGGTGCTACCCAGTATTTCCCTGTTGCTAAAAGCAAAATATAAGAGAAGAATGATAAGGTAAAGGAAATAATGTTCATCAGAAGGAAGTCATGACTTGTTGGTAATGAAGCTTTCCAATCTCTCTGGATATCAATGTTAAAAATAAGAAATGGCTTCTAAGAAAAGATCAAATCCAGGGCATTGCCAAGAAAACATTTTAATAATAAAGCTTAGGGTATACCTGTAAAAATTCTTTATTAAGGTTTCAGAAGAATTTCAGATGGTTGTTTAGAAAACCATTCAGTGTCTTCTAAGAAGATCAGCAATTTCATCAGAAACCATGATATGGAAAGACTTGTCTCCAAGAGATCTGTGGATGTAGTTTCTGCTTAATGACTGAGCAAAAATAATATAATAGAAAACCCACAACAATTTTAAGAGAAGTGTGTTGGCAGAAAGAAGTGTGTTGACAAAGTGTGTTGCTTTGAAAGGAATGGAAATAGTATGACATAAAAGGAAGGGTTTGGACCATCAAATTAGTACAGGCAGCATATAAGTTGAGAAAAATAATCAGCTGAAAACACAGACTTCCTTTCATGAAAGAATGATCCAGTGGGTGAAAACCAAAGCTCAGAGGATAGATCCAAGAGTCATATAAACTGAAGTAGGATGGAATTCTAATAAGTAACTTCTAAAACATATGTGCAGCTATATTTCAAAATTCTGTGGCTCAGTGGACCCTGTGTGCCTCATCAATTCCCACTTTCGGAACAGGTGTGTCTATAGTAGTTATCCACTGTCTATAACACCATTGTTTGGTGTGTAGGGAGGTAACCTGCCTCTTTAGTTCAGATACTCAGATTGAGAGAAACTACGTCTGAGGAGCTCAACTTAAGGAAGAATACTCAAGGAGACTCAACTGCACTTGGACTTAACTTAGGTTTTGAGAATCTGGACTTTGATGAAATGATGCTGTAACAAGGGATGGGACTCATATCCATAAGAGTACTTATTGGTGTTTGTGTGTTGATGGGGGTTCTTCTCCATAGCATCATTCTGAGATTCAGGTTGATAGAGGCTCTGCCATTTTCAGCATATTACTTCTACAGTCACTTTGCTTATTGAAATCCCAGTGACAGAGAGGTTAAAGTTGAAGATGCATGTAAAAAATTGGAATAAAATTGTGCTTTAGATATGAGACTAGGATAGAGCAGTATACATTTCAACTTCCAAATGTACATACATATAAGTAAATTTAAAAATTATATATCATAAATCAAGAGCTGATTTTTTCAGTTACATTCTCTAAAATTTGGTAGTTTAGAGTTAGTCAAAATAATTATTTTTTATATTTTTGTCATTGAGAAAATGGAAGATTGCCTTATGTATAATATAATTTTTTTCTTCAGGCATACACAGAAAACTTTTTTAAAAAGTCATTAATTCAAAAAAAATTCATTAATTCACTGCTGTGTCACAGTGCTCTCCACAGTGATATAAAGTACAGTAGTCTCTTGATATACTCTGGAAAGACAAGCTTTTTAGTCAAGTAGGTTTGGGAAAAACTGTATACATTTTCTCCCTCATAGAGAGTTAATTTTTTTAAAATATTTTTTTTATTTATTTGACAGAGAGAGATCATAAGTAGGCAGAGAGAGAGAGAGAGAGAGAGAAGCAGGCTCCCCGCTGAGCAGAGAGCCCAATGCAGGACTTGATCCCAGGACCCTGAGATCACGACCTGAGCCCAAGGCAGCAGCCTAACCCACTGAGCCACCCAGGCACCCCTCTCATAGAGAATTCAGTGCATATCAGCATATTATAGGCAGGCTCTGAAAAGTTCTTCTATAAAGAAACTAGTTTGATTTTATTTGGCCTGCATGTCCCAAACATGATTTATTTAAGAGAAAACCCTCTCCATTAAAAAAATATATAACGTGTTTTAGAGCAGTTTTAGATTTACAGAAAGATTGCATAGAAATTATAGTCCCCATATACCTCCTTCCCCCCTCAGTTTCTCCTGTTATTAATACCTTGCATTATTATGGTACATTTATTACAACTGATGAACCAATATTGACACATTATTATTAAAGTCCATAGTTTACATAGTTTACAAAGTACATAGTTTACACATTATTATTAAAGTCCATAGTTCACTCTTTGCATTGTGAAGTTCTACAAACTTTGACAAATGCAAATGTTATGTAGCCATGTATCATGCATGATAGTTTCACTTCCCTAAAAATCCTCTGTTCTCCACCTATTCACCTCTTTTCCTAGCATCCTAAATATCTGACAACCACTGTGAAGTTTTTATTTTCTCAATAGTTTTGAATTTTCTAGAATATCATGTAGTTGGAATTATACAGTATGTATTTTTTTCAGAAGCTGGATTCTTTAATTTAGTAATATACATTTAAGTTTTTTCTGTGCTTCATTATTAGTGCTATAATAGTGAATAATATTTAGTGAATAATATTCTACCATATGGACGTACACATTTTGTTTATTCATTCACCTATTGAATGACATTGTGATTGCTTCCAAGTTTGGGTAACTAAGAATAAATCTGCTCTAAATGTTCTTGTGCTGGCTTCGTGTGGGAATAGCCTTTCATTTATTTGAATAAGTAAAAGATTTGCTGGACTGTATGATTAATTTTTTAAGAAACTGCATGGCTGCATTCCAGTTTGGCTGTACTCTTTTGTTTTTCCATCAGCAGTGAATGAAAACTCCTGTTGCTCCACATCTTCGTCAGCATTTGGTATTGTCAGTGTTTTAAGTTTTAGCCATCCTGGAGGTGTGTAATGGTATCTCATTTTTTAAATTTGCAATTACCTAATGACATATGAGGTTGAGCATCTTTTCATAAGCTTGTTTTTCATCTGTATATCTTCTTTAAGAGAGATGTCAGTTCAGATCTTTTGCCGATTTTTAAATTGATTAATTAGTTTTTTTAATGTTGAGTTATAAGATTCTTCATATATTTTGGATGCAAGTTCATTATGAGCTACGCATTTAGCAAATGTCTTCTCTCAGTCTGTGGCTTGCTTTTTTATTCTCTTAACAATGTCTTTTGCAGGGTAAAGTTGGTTTCTTTTTGTTGTTGTTGTGGTTGTTTTTGTTTTGTTTTGCTTTGTTTTTAACAAAGTCCAAGTCATCATTCTCTTTCATGCATTGTGTTTTTGGAGTTACATCTAAAAACTTATTGACAAATCTGTGGTCATCTAGATTTTCTCTTATTTTTTTCTAAAAGTTGTGTACTTTTCCATTTTACATTTAGGTCTGATCCATTTTGAGTTATTTTTTGTGACAGATGTAAGGTCTGTGTCTAGATTTTTTTTTTTTGCATGTGCATGTCCAGCTGCTCTAGCACAATTTGTTAAAGAGTGTTCTTTCTTCATTAGTTTGCTTTTGCTTCTTTGTCAAAGATCAATTTACTATATTTATGTGGGTCTATTTCTGGGCTCTCTATTCTGTTCTGTTGATCTATTTGCCTTTTCTTTGTTACCACACTGTCTTGATCACTGTAGCTTCATGGTAAGTTTTTTTTTTCAGTTTATTTTTTATTGAACATACAGTGTTATATTATTTTTATATGTACAACATAATGATTCAGTAATTCTATACATTATTCAGTGCTCACACCCTTTTTCATATTCCCACCAACAGTGCATTAAGATTCCTTCATCTCTGCATCCTCACTAGTACTTGTCATTTTTTGTCTTTTTAATTCCAGCCATTTTGACAGGTGTAAGGTAATATCTTATTATCTTTAATTTGCATTCCTTTGATGATTAGTGACATCAATCATCTTTTTATGTGTCTGTTAGCTATCTGTATGTCTTCTTTGGAAAAAATGTCTATCCAGGTCCTCTTTTTTAAATTAAATTATTGTTTTTTATTTTTGGTCTTTTTTGGTGTTGTGTAAGTTCTTTACATAGTTTGGATATTAACCCTTTTTTGGATATATCATTTGCAAATTTCTTCTTCCCTTCGGTAAGTTTTCTTTTTATTTTGCTGATGTTTTCCTTCACTTTTCAAAAGCTTCTCATTTTGATGTAGTCCCAATAGTTTATTTTTGCTTTTGTTTTCCTCACCTGAGAGGACTTACCTAGAAAAATGTTGCTAAAGCTGAGGTCAAAGACATAGTTGACTACGTTCTTTTCTAGGAGTTTTATGGTTTCAGGTCTCACATTTAGGTCTTTACTCCATTTTGAGTTTATTTTTGTGTATGGTGTAAGAAAGTGTTCCAGTTTCATTCTTTCACTGTCCAGTTTTCCTAACAGCATTTGTTGAAGGGATTGTCTTTTTCCTATTATATATTCTTGCTTCCTTTGTAATAGATTAATTGACCATATAAGCGTTGGTTTATTTCTGGGCTTTCTGTTTTGTTCTGTTGATCTGTTTTTGTGCCTGTACCATACTGTTTTGATTACTATAGCTTTGTAGTATATCTTGAAATTTGAGATTGTTATACCTCCAGCTTTGTTCTTTCTCATGATCATTTTTTGGCTGTTCAGAGTCTTTTGTGGTTCCATGCAGATTTTAGTATTATTTGTTATAGTTTTGTGGAAAATGCTGTTGTTATTTTGAAGGGATTGCATTAAATCTGTAGACTGCTCTTTTTTTCTAGTATTTTTGAGATATAAGTGACTCATAGTAAGTCTTGAATTTGGGTGGTACCATTCTACCAACTATGTTCTTCATTATACGGTTAGCTATTGCGGGTCTTTTACCTTGCCAGATAAACTTCAAAATCAGTTTGTCAATAACCACAAAATTACTTGGGAATCTTAGTTGTATCTATAGATTAAGTTGAGAAGAGTTGACATCTTAATAAGTCTTCCTATCTATTAACTTGGAATAACTTCTGTTTATTTAGATCTTTATTTTATCAGAGTTTTATATCTTTTCTATTATGAATCTCGTACATGCTTGGTTATATGTATACCTTCTTAGGGTGCTAATGTAAAAGGTATCCTGTTTTTAATTTAAAATTTCAATTATTCATTGCCATTATATAAGAAAGCATTTGACTTTTGTATATTAACCTTGCTTATATCCTGTTACCTTGCTATATGCATTTGTTACTTATAGCAGTTTGTTTTGTTGTTGTTAGTGTTGATTCTTCAGGATTTTCTACATAGATTTATATCACCTATAAACAAATATAGTTTGATTTCCTTCTTTCTGATCTATATACTTTTTCTTTCCTTATTGCATTAGCTAGGACTTTTGGCATAATGTGGAGTAGGAATGGTAAGAGGGAGTATCCTTATCTTGTTTCCCATTTTAGGGGAAAAACGTTGAGTTTTTCCTCATTAAGTATGATGTCAACTGTAGAGTTTTTGTAGATGTTCTCTTCAAATAAAGGAAGTTGTTAATCATGAATGGGTGTTAGATGTTTTCAAGTGCTTCTTCTGTGTCTTTTGATATGATATTATGATTTTTCTTCATTAGCATGTTAATGTGATGAAACATAAATTAATTTTCAAATGTTGAACCAAACTTGCATATCTGGAATAAATCTCACTTGGTTGTGGTATATAATTCTCAAATTATTAGATTCAATTTGCTAGCATTTTGTTGTGGATTTTTGCATCTATATTCATGAGAAATATTGGTCTGTAATTTTCTTTCCTGGAACATCTTTGTATGGTTCTGGTATTAGGATAATGCTGGCCTCATAAAATAAATTAGAAAGTATTTCTTCTGCTTCTATTTTGTGGAGGAGATGGTAGGGAATTGGTATGATTTTTTCATCTTCCCATGTAAAAATTCTTTCAAAACTCAACCAATAAAATTATTTTGCTTTTAATTAATAACCTTATTATTATTTAATTAATTACCTGATTATTATTTTTATTTTTTGTTTTGTTCCTTATGGATATTTTTGTCTTAGTTTATGTACAATAAAATGCACAGATAGTAACTGTACCATTTGATAAATTCTGACAATTGTACATACCCATTTAACCACTACTCCAATCAAGATATGGAATATTTAAGTTACCCTAGAAAGCTCCCTTGTGCCCCTTCCTAGGCAATTCTCCCTGCCCACAAACACACTGAGGTAACCATTCTTCTGATTTCTATTACCAAAGCTCAGCTTTGCCTCTTTATTTAAATGGAGTTATACGTCATGTACTTCTTTTACATCTCACTTTTTTCACTCAATATGTTTTTGAGATTCATCCATATTATTCTGTGTGTCAGTAGCTCATATCTTTTTTATTTCTGGGTAGTAATATACCACAGTTTGTATATCCATTCTCCTGTTTGCGAACATTTGAGTTATTTCCATTTAGAGTGACCATGATTAAAGCTGACGGGAGCATTTCTTCCGCAAATCTCTTTATGGACTTATGTTTTCATTTAGGGAAGGGAGATGAATATCTATGAGTGTAATTTTTGGGTAACAGGTATGTATATGTTGAGATTTATAAGTTTATGAGTTTTCCAGGATGATTGTACCACTTTCCATTTCCTTCAGCAGTGTATAAGGATCTCAGTTCTACATTCTCACCAACATTTGGTATTATCAGTCTTTAAAAAA
>ML101709.1:0-18665 GCA_003697995.1 Taxidea taxus jeffersonii
AAAAAAAAAAAAAAAAAGTACAATTTAAATTTTGCACATATTGATAGATCTTTTCAGGAAGACAGTATTTGTCAATTCACCTCTTACTAAGAACAGTATCTTAAACCAAAATATTTTAAAGCCACACTGATGGCTTTAAAACATTAGCTTAATCATGATCTTATATAACGGCATAAAACTAAGGTACTACTTACCAAGACCTGTCACTACCATAGCTCCAAGATCAGCTACATAGTTTCCTTTGCGAAATGTAGCAACTCGTCCACCCACTCGATCCTGTTTTTTAGAAATTAAATGGCTAAAATCATCAATTCTATTTTAACCATAAGAACCTGGCATGGTACCACTCCAGGCCTCTGTCTCTTATAATTTAAAAGAAAGGTATAGTTTAGAGTATATATGGTGTGCAGTGTGGGAACAAGGAGCCAGCAAAGTTTAACTATTTGAGGGAGTGGTAGGGTAATTAATGACACAGAATTAAGTGATAGGAGATAGGAAACAATTTGGCAACCAGACATATTTAGCCACAGGTACTATTATCTCTACTCAGCTGTCTCTAATACCATTTACTGTACAGGCTGAGCAAGGGGCACTCACACAGAAAATATTGGCTCACAAATTGCAATACTTAATGCCATCTTTCTATCACCATGTTCTGACTTTTGCCCCCATCCCCAAAGTCACCTGTGAATGACAGATGATTTCTTGACAAATGGTCCTCTAGTGCAGCCCCATGCCCAGGGGCAGAGTGTGTACAGAGCATAAACTTTTGCCAATATCTCTCATTCCTCAAAAGGCCCAAGTTTAGCTGTGCTGACTAGGGATTTTCAAACATGGGGAAAAATTACTGAAATGTAGTGACACTTCAGTCATTATTCTAACCTCCAAATAAATGAAAGCAAAACAAAACTAAAAACCTGTAAGCTAGATTAAGAGTCACATGGGCAAGGGTCATAGTGGTCCCATTATTCATTACTGTATTTAATCCTGTGCTAGTGCACAGGATAAGAGGACACACAAATGTTTCCTAAATTACCTATGAAATATTATTTTTAGCAAGATTATATTAAAAATTATTTTGATTTCCCATACTTTATTTGGAAAATATTTTTAAAATTTACAATTTATAAAAAAGCAACTTAGAAGTACGGCACAAAACATTTTGAAAGCCTCTACAAATTTTAGATTGTTTAGGTTATCTGAGAAGTGTTGTTCTTTAAATGTTATTAAGTCCAGGGAAGCCTATAAGCCACTGGAAGAATACAAAATGTCAAAAATCACTCATGAAAATAATTTAAATAGTACCAACTTAATATGATGTTGTTTTTTTCCACTCTGTGTCATCATCCCTTTCCTCCTTTAATTTCCATTCCTCTTTCAAGGACTGATGATAAGGGAACCAACTTATCTTGGCTGCATCAGGCACTAAGAAATGGCTAGTGGAACCTGGGTGGCTCGGTGGGTTAAGCCTCTGCCTTTGGCTCAGGTCATGGTTTCAGGGTCCTAGGATCGAGCCCCACACCAGGCTCTCTGCTCAGAGGGAGCCTGCTTCCCTCTCTCTCTCTGCCTTCCTCTCTGCCTACTTGTGATCTCTTTCCCTGTCAAATAAATAAATAAAATCTAAAAAAAAAAAAGAAAGAAAAGAAAGAAATGGCTACTGCCTGAGACCACTCCTTTTCCTTTACTATCAAAAAGAGAATACAGGGACGCCTGGGTGGCTCAGTCGGTTAAGCGGCTGCCTTCGGCTCAGGCCATGATCCCAGCGTCCTGGGATCGAGTCCCGCGTCGGGCTCCTTGCTTGGCAGGGAGCCTGCTTCTCCCTCTGCCTGCCTCTCTGTCTGCCTGTGCTCGCTCCTGCTCTCTAACTAATAAATAAATAAATTCTTTTAAAAAAAAAAAAAGAAAGAAAGAAAAAAGAGAATACAATCCACTCTGTTCCACCACTAAAAATAACTGCTACCTACAAAGGGCATGTCCATGAAGGACCCAAATTTGAAAGTTAACTGCAAGAAGCAATAACCTGAAAATATCCATCAAAGGGCTATATGGATCATTTATAAACTTTTAATACTCACTGAGCACCTTTCAAAGTTTCACTGCCAAAAATGCTTTATCCAATATAAATAACATTATCTAAAATACTTTGAGTAGTATACAAACCAGTTTGGTTTATTTCAAGCTGTAGGATTCATTAATTTGCAATAGAGAATTTCTTACTGCATTGATAAATACCTATTTCCATTAGGTCCAGCTTCTAAATACAATATAAAATTCTTACCCTGGCTTCCAGAAGTGTGACATCCATTCCGAAACTTTGTAATTGACGAGCTGCTGCCAAGCCTGAGACTCCAGAGCCTATAATAATTACCTTTCCTGTCTTTTTAGCTAGAAGTAAAAAACGAACAAAAATTACAGTATTTTGTTGTAGGTTTAAGAATTTTTTCTTAAAAAATTCTTAGGTTTAACCATTTTTTATATCATGAAAACCTCTAGGTTCTCAAGGTGTCATGATGTCGTACAAAGTAAACAGCTCACTTATTTTCCAAATAAAGAAACTACATGAATACAAATTAGCACACATAACTGAAACTTATAAAATTTAATGTTAAATTCAATGTTAAAAACTTATAAATGAAATCCTTTATCTTTAAAAATTTACTTTCTCATTACACTGCGGTCATGTGCTTTAGGATCTGTAACTGGTTAGTTTACTATGAATAGTCTGCTTCATTTATCTCATACTGGAACAACTTAACAGCCAAATTATTCTTAAAGCCATCTTCTTTAAGCTCTACTTCTGCTGTCCTTACTATCCCTTTCTGAAGAACTATTAAAATTATTAAAGCGTCAAAAATAAATTAATTAAAAACAAACAGAAGTGCTACTTCTCAAAATACCCCGAACTCCTGGATTCCTTGCAGGATAAAGAACTGGTCAATGAAAGAAAACCTCAAATCTCTGCTTTCATAACAGACTTCTCTCGTTTTTAACAAATTTTGTTTTCTTTTTTTTTTTTAATATTTTATTTATTTATTTGACAGACAGAGATCACAAGTAGGCAGAGAGGCAGGCAGAGAGAAGAAGAAGCAGGCTCCCCGCTGAGCAGAGAGCCCCGATGCGGGGCTCGATCCCAGGACCCTGAGATCATGACCTGAGCCGAAGGCAGAGGCTTTAACCCACTGAGCCACCCAGGCGCCCCAACAAATTTTGTTTTCTAACTGACTTTTCTTATTTTGGAAATTCAGTATCTTTTACTAAAGTACACTTATCAAACCAGAAATTACAGGCAATGCATATTTACGAAGAGATTTTACTTTAAATCTGACATATAATGAGATTAAGCTTGCGAATATCGAACTCCAAATTTAGACTTGGAAATCAAAATAAGGGCGCCTGGGTGGCTCAGTGGGTTAAGCCTCTGCCTTCGGCTCAGGTCATGATCTCAGAGTCTTGGGGTGGAGTCCTGCATCAAGCTCTCTGCTCGGCAGGGACCCTGCTTCCTTCTCTCTCTCTCTGCCTGCCTCTCTGCCTCCTTGTGGTCTCTCTCTGTCAAATAAATAATTCTTAAAATAAAATAAAATAAAATGCTACGAGCCTCCTGAAAATAAAAGAGAGTCCTAGAACTCTAAGTTAAAACTATGAAGTCCATCTGCCAGGTCCTTACTTGGTAGGGGTTTTATCCTCTTATAGATGCCGAAGTTGATCAGACCGTGACGCTCTAGGTAACTGTGAACTCGGTGGACAAGCACAGTATCACCTACAGAACAGATGAATTTTAAAACATGTTCATATTTTTAGCAATTTAAACAGAAAGCTCTTCAACTCTGTTTTTCCATCATGAAATTATTCTATACATATTTTCCATAAGCTTCAGATCATGTGACTCCTTTAGAAAGGTGATTCCTAAAACTTTTAGTCTGTGATGTAATCCCAAATGCCTATTGGAGTTTTTAAGAATGACATTCCATTACAGATGAAATAAAGGATAAAACCAACCCTTTTAAAAGCAGTATTATAATCAGTTACTTTGGCAAAAACTTTTTCAAGACTTTGTAGGTGGTAAGTGGAAAATGAGAAAGCCAGCCAGCCAGCCAAATGTCAACAGAATACTCCGGGGATTAAAGCTGGAACACAGTCCTGGTGAAATTACTAGCAATCTCCTGAACTCACAACTTAAAAAGCAAGAAAATAATTACAAAGACACATAATAGTTTTTTATAAGGCTTATTTATGGGATAGCACAAGGTAAAGTAAGATGATAATATGAACTGAAAAAATTGATTATCAATGAACCATGAGCCAAAACTAGTCCCATAGAAAACACTTACTGTTGTAAGGCGCTTCTAATTGCTGAAGAGTAGCCTCAAAGGTCAGCTGAATCTTTGGATTATCCAACCACAACTGCAACTGTATTTAAATGACAAATTTTTTTTACACAAGTAGATGTAGGCCACATGACCACTTTAAAATATCTTTTCAACTTTAAGGCCTCAACTACAGGTTTTCCTTTCATTGAAGCAGAGGGTTATACTCCTGACAAACTGATAACACACAAAACCATGTCAAATGAGTAAATAACTGAAGAAGCTGGAAGATACTGAGCCTAAAACCAAACCCCCCAAACCCTAGTAACTTGCCAGTATCATACAACTGGTAGGGACCAACTAGGATTTAAACTGGGTTACTTGACTCCAGAGATACTGAGTACATAAAAATCCACGAAATCAAATGATCAGTTAGATACTCAAAGATGGAAGGGAGGTAAGAGATACCAAGGATAACCAGTTTTTAGCCTGCACAACTAAATGAGTTGGTATGCTATTCACTAAATGAGGGTCACTGAAAGAAGAGGTGGGTTTAGTTTCAAGAAAACCAAGAGATACAAGATTGGCATCTGGATACAAAGCTAGGGTTCAGAGGACAGTTAAAGTCTGGAGCCATTTGCTTATGGGTGATAACTGAAGCCAAAGTGCAGTAGAGGCCTCCTTGGAAGAATACATAGCAGAGGGAGGAAAAGACCATAAGGAGCCTTAAGAACTCCAATTAGTTCACATAATGCCCGGGGCGCCTGGGTGGCTCAGCTGGTTAAGCATCTGCCTTAGGCTCAGGTCATGATCTCAGGGTCCTGGGATTGAGCTCCACACTGGGCTCCCTGCTGAGCAGGGAGCCTGCTTCTCCCTCTCCCTGCCACTCCCCCTGCTTATGCTTCCTCACTTTCTGTCAAATAAATAAAATCTTAAAAAAAAATAGAGATAAGGCTACAAAGCTGTCAGAGAAGACAACAACCAGGGAGGCAGAAGAACAAGAATACCATATTAAGCCAAGGGAAGGGAAGTTTAAGAATTTAAGAAGAAAGGAGTAGTCAGTTATTTCAAATACTGCTGAAAAAGCATTAAGATAAAGAATGAAAAATATTATGGCATAATCAAGAGGCTTCAACACAAATGCTCTTCAAACTGAATAGGCTAGACTAACTAAATGCCACCATATTTAAGTCCTAGCTAAAAATTAACTGCTCCATAGACAAGTGTCAACAAAGACATGTGGCTGTGTGTAAATAAACCCAATTACAAAATGATATGACCAAATTCATAAGCACCCTCTACTTTTCTCCGTGGCCACTGTCAGGGCAAAATGGAATTCCTCAAGTACACACCAGGCCCAAGCTCCTCACCCCTCAATACAAGCCTTCTTCCTCTGTCCACCCTATAAAAAAATAATAAAGTTCAGGTCATAGTTTTTAGCTCAATAATCCTAAAGTCGATGTGGTTTCAAAATCTGGAAGCAAAAGAACAGACACAATTCTTGTAAGAGAATGATTTATGTTCAGTTTTATAGCCAGAGGCCCACAACTCTAACCTGGGCCAGTCCTTCCTTCTCCCAATCTAGATTTTGGTCACAGAATGTAAATCAGAGAAAACAGACATCACTGTAAATCCACCACTCAAATACAAGTAAAGAATGAAAACTTTCCTCGGATGAAACAAAAAATGATGACCTTACCTAAAAAAAATATACTTCTAAAAGAATTTAATTAATCAATTTTAAGTAAGCTCTATACCCAACATGGGACTTCAACTCATAATCCTGAGATCAAGAGTTGCATGCTCTACTGACTGAGCCAGCCAGGTGCCCCCCAAAAAATCCATTCAGATCAAACATTGATGTTATACACAGAAGTTGATTCTAAGACAAGTAAGCATCAGAAATATACATTAAAATTTTTCCATTCACTTTTTAAAAAATCACCCTATTTTTTTCTTCATTCAAAAATCCCTTTATTCTGTACTATGAAAACCCAGTATAACCCACCACCCACTCTAGCTAACAATTTAAATTCAGCAGGGGTTTTGCAAACTAATAGCCAAAGTAAAGAAGTTAGTGGTAGCTAAAAGCAGACATGCTAAAATAACATCTCTGAGCTATACTCAAAGTAGCTGAAATTACAACATAAATTTATTTTACTTTGTATCACCCTAGAGTACACTGAATATGTTCTGAATAGCACCCTGCCCTCTTCTACTCTGTGGCTAAAAAATTTCTGATGAATAAAGGCCATCAAAGAAAAATTCACAGAAGAAATAAAAAAATGACTAATAAATGTAGAAAAAGTCAGTCTTTTGGAAATGGAAAAGAAATAAAAAACTTTTAGTCTATTATAGCAGCACAAATTATCATTGTTTTAATAACCAAAGCAGGGGCAGAGCAATAGGGATGCTGACTGATTCAGTCTCTCTGGGAAGCAATGTGACCATATCTATCCATCATCTATCAACTGTCTATATCAATTGAGATATATATATATACACACATATATATGTATACACATATGTATATGTACATATGATTGAGATATATATGTATACACATATGTATATGTACATATACATATGTGTATACATATATATCTCAATATCTCATAAGGAAATAATAACCAGAAATAGTCAAGAATGTATAAAGCTGTTCAGAGCTTAATAAAGCACAAATGGACATATAAATGCCTGTCAGACAAAATATCATGCAGACATTAAAATCAAGCACTTAGGGCACCTGGGTGGCTCAGTGGGTTAAAGCCTCTGCCTTCAGCTCAGGTCATGATCCCAGGGTCCTGGGATCGAGCCCCACATCGGGCTCTCCGCTCAGCGGGGAGCCTGCTTCCTCCTCTCTCTCTGCCTGCCTCTCTGCCTACTTGTGATCTCTGTCTGTCAAATAAATAAATAAAATCTTAAAAAAAAAAAAAAAAAAATCAAGCACTTAGCCAGAGGAGGAGGTTGAAGCAGAGGAGAACAGAATAAGAGTTTGTCTTATCCTGAGAAAGACAGACAAAATGAATATTAAAAATTTGAAAAACATGGGGGGAGGGGGTGGCACCTGGCCAGTTGAGTCACTGAGCACTCAACTCTTGGTTTTAGCTCAGGATCTGATCTCAGGGCGGAGTCTGCTTGACATTCTTCCCCTGCCTCTCTCCCCCTGCTCCTCCCCCAGTTCATGCTCTCTCTCTCTAGAATAATTAAATTATAAGGGGGAGGGGGGAGGCAGGGTATGGGGAGGCACCTGGGTGGCTCAGTCAGTTAAGCCTCTGACTCTTGATTTCAGCTCAGGTCATACTCTCAGGATTGTGAAACTGAGCCCTGCATCTGGCTCTGCGCTGGGTGTGGAGCCTGCTTAAGATTCTCTCTCTCAGGGAGCCTGGCTGGCTCAGTGGGTTAAAGCCTCTGCCTTCGGCTCAGGTCATGATCCCAGGGTCCTGGGATCGAGCCCCACCCCACATCGGGCTCTCTGCTCTGTGGGGAGCCTGCTCTCCCCCCCCCCCCCCCCCCCCCCCCCCTCCCGCCCCCCCCCCCACTTGTGATTCTTTGTTCTAAAAAAAAAAAAAAAAAAAAAGATTTTAAAAGATTCTCTCCTCCTTCCTCTGCCCTTCCCCTGCCTTAAAAAAAAAAAAAAAGTTTCAGGGCACCTGGCTGACTCAGTCAGTAGAACACACAACTCTTGATCTCAGGGTTGTGAGTTTAAGCCCGTGTGGCCTGGTTTACTTAAAAAATTAAAAGTTTAAATGAGGATTCTTTGTGTTTATGAGGTTATGAAAAATGAATAAGATCCAAAGGATGTATGGAAACAGCATATCAATTTTTAAAAACAAAAATTAAATACACCTTAAAAAAAATAAGCGAAGGGAAAAAACTAAATTTTTTAACAATGGTTACCTCTGGGTAATGGTACATGTTATAGCTAATTTTGTAATTCTTCCCTTTCTTTTTTTTGCCATATTTTCCATAAAAGCAATATGCACTTTTTAATAATCCAAACAGAAAAAAGGCTGACATGGAAACTTACTGTGCGGTTTCGAATGAACAGAAAAACCTTCTGAGTCTGCTGCGGTCCACTGATGATATCTGGAAAACAGGCTGCTTCTTGAGAAGTCATCCGGTCATGAGGAAGTCTACTCTGGAAAGCTGCACCCTCCACTCCTAGCAAAGAAAGCAAAGGACTTCTGGGAAAAGTGCAAGTGAATACAAAAGCAGGGATAATGAAACTCCTCTTTAGCCTGAAGAACCTCTGTAAAGCTCTGCCTCATTCACAGACCAATTTCCCCTCCTTTAAAAATATTTTATTTTGCTCAAAAGCCGAAACATCTTTAGAATTTACTTTACTCTTGAGCATAATATTCCAAAAATTACATTTTACCAATGAGCAAAAAAACAATGTACCTCTGAAAACAGAAGAGAGCATGCAACATATTTTCTTCATCCACAAAACAGCTCTATAATACTGGAAGATACTCTAATTAAAATTAGCATCACTGACAGTGTTCCCAAAATCTGAAAACTAGGGACCCAGAATAAAGGAAAACACACTAAAAGGAAAGCAAAAGAGACTACAGAATGAAAAACACATCCACATGCCTTCTTTTAAGATTACAGCAGGGAACATGGAGAGGACTTTAAGATTTAATCACCAACAGTAAGAAACGCATGGTTATCTGGTCAGTGGTACCATCCATTAGTTCCCACAATGGCAAACAGTGAGATAAGTTAGGCAGACTACAATGAGGACACAGAAGAAAGCAAGGAATTTAACTTTTCCCAGCAAAAACATTAGCAACCCTTTACTACACTACACAAGTATGTCACTATATATACTATACACCACATATACATACAATGTATACATATTCTCTGTGCACATAAAATATATATTGTTTTGAAACTTTTAATACTGGGTATTAAATTGATTATTTTATAAGCCGACAGTTAAGTACATCTTCATAAGATGTCCTTAGAAACACATTTACATGTATTCTACCTGTATTTCTGAGATCACTTTATAAAAGACATATTTAACCACTAGCTTATGAAAATAAAGACATAAAGTTTCAAAATTCAGTATCACTGAAATAGTTATATATAAGTAACGAAACAGGCACCAGATATCCATATTTAAAGCACATAAAACAAGAAGTTAGAAGCAATGATAATGGAAACAAAATTAAAGGAAAGGCAGAGTAAGATTAAGAAAATAAAAAGAACAAGGCAGGTAAAGATATAACTTAGAAAATGATAGCTAAGGGGCGCCTGGTTGGCTCAGTGGGTTAAGCCTCTGCCTTCAGCTCAGGTCATGATCCCAGGGTTCTGGGTTCGAGCCCCGCACTGGGCTCTCTGCTCAGCATGGAGTCTGCTCCCCTTCCCCGCCTGCCTCTCTGCCTACTTGTGATCTCTTTACTGTCATATAAATAAATAAAATCTTAAAAAAAAAAAGAAAATGATAGCCAAATTACTAAGGAGCTGTCTCCACAAAGACATTTATGAGCAGTAACTCAGACAAAAGTGGTTAACAAGAGGTCAAGCAAAAATGCCTAATGGTAATATGGGCTGCACATTAAGAAACAATATTCTTGAGAGAGAAGGAAAAAAATCTATCCACTCGCAGTAGATAATGAAGGCACATGTACTCTATTCACATTACAAAATCAAATCAGCAATTCTCTCATTCAGTGAATCTCAACCTAAAATTAAAGACTGTCAGGACAATTAATTATTCCCTAAGGAAAAACAAAATCAGTAAGAGCCATATTATTGGGAGTGGAACATGAAATTAAGGCAAGGAGAGAAGAAATGCTGGCAACGGGGGTAGGTTATTTCAGTAATGTGAAATTTTCTAAAACTGCACATAGCTTTGATGTCCCTAGTCCCTTACCCCCAATCAAATAAACAAACGAAAAATAAAACCAAGAACAAAATCATGTCACATTATAATAACAATTATCTACACATCCCAAGTATCAGAACAGATTTCTTAAAATAGGTTACCTTCATAAGTGTATACTATTAACATGAAAATCAATTAACTCTATCAACTGGACTCCTCCCTCCCCAAAACAGGGGTAGTTTCCTTAGCTATACCTTCTACATGCTTATTAAGTCACCATTGAACATCAATCCTACTGCAAAATACTGTCGCCATGTAGGGAAAGACACTAAATTTTGAAATATATTTGGCTCCTCATTCCAAGTGCTCTAAAAATCACTCTAAATCAGTTGGCTAATTTTGGGAATCTTGAGGCTATGTAACAATTAAGAAATGTGATTTATATAAGTCATGTGGCAGTTTTAAGAGGATCTTTAAATCAAGCAACAAAAGATTACCAAAAGAATTAAAGAAGCCAAATATTGTGACACTAATACATGTGCGGAATAATAATCTTCTCCATCTCTATCTTCCACATAACATCCAAAAACACCTATTCTTAAATACTTGTCAATTTTTAAGAATGAAAAATTTTCTAAAAACTCAATAATTAGGGGCGCCTGAGTGGCTCAGTGGGTTAAAGCCTCTGCCTTCGGCTCAGGTCATGATCTCAGGGTCCTGAGATCGAGTCCTGCATCGGGCTCTCTGCTCAGTGGGGAGCCTGCTTCCTCCTCTCTCTGCCTGCCTCTCTGCCTGCTTATGATCTCTCTCTCTCTGTCAAATAAATAAATAAAATCTTTAAAAAAAAAAAAACAAAAACTCAATAATTAGGGGCGCCTGGGTCTCTCAGTGGGTTAAAGCCTCTGCTTTCGGCTCTGGTCATGGTCCTAGAGTCCTGGGATCGAGCCCCGCATCGGGCTCTCCGCTCAGCGGGAAGCCTGCTTCCTCCTCTCTCTCTGCCTACTTGTGATCCCTCTCTCTCTGTCAAATAAAAACAAAACAAAACAAAACAAAACAACAAAAATCTTAAAAAAAAAAAAACACCTCAATAATTACTTTTTTCCTTTTGGTTTTTAGGTCTGAAGACTATTATTTCAAGGAAGGAAGACCATTATCAATATAAAGGTGAAAACTGTAAGAAAAGATCTAACTTCTATCAAAGAAACCAAAAATGTTAACTTGGAACCCAAGCTATTCAGAAGCTCAATCAATGTACTCTTTTAATAGGATATTTCCAAAATGAACTAACAGGCCATTCTGGACAACAGAACTTGTAAGTATCTCCTTTAGAGGGAAAAACCTTAAAGAATACAATTGACTTTAATAATATCCTTATTACAAGGGAAGTACTAGTAGTACATTTCCTTCAAAAGTAATTTATACTTGCTGTTTGTGTGGATTTAACACAGTCTGGTATTCTGGAAATTGAGAATGTTTCAAAGAGGCAATTTTTTAAAAAACCCCAAGGCTGCCCATATATCTCTCTTGCCCTCTCAGTTCAATTCCTTTTTCCCTACACTTCACACAGGAAATTCCAGCATGACCCTTCAGAATGCAGTCATGCTAAACCAGAAATAACCTTTCTAATGGTTTGACTGGCTCACACTTTCTCTGAAAACAGTAAAAGTCAAAAAATATTTAAGGGACCATGAAGACCTTTTTTGATAGATTAGAGACGCAGAGAAGGGGCAGGGGATGGGAAGGACAGACTCCTCTATTCCATGAAACCACTTCCTCCCTGATTCTGATGATACAGGTAGCATCTTGAGTAGAGGAGGAACAGAAATATAAAAATTAACAGAAAAGAAGGCCTCCATGAAACTTATTTGCCTTTATTTTTTTTTCATGAAGTAAATAGATTAACTAGAAAAACTAGATTTCTAGTTGATGAGTGAAAACAAAAGCCTGACAAGAATCTATGTATAAGATAACTTCAAATTAGTACCTACAGATACACCATATCCAGTCCTATAATAGTTTAAAAAGACAAATAGAATAAAGAACAGAGGGAAAGGAGAGAGAGAAAAAAAAGAGAATCATGTGATTTCTTATGCTTCACATCTTTTATTTGTAGGGTAAACATACACTTTAAATGATTCTATGAGGGAGGGTATAAGGACTAGTCTACGCATAAGAGAAGACCCCTGGGTTCTCACTCCTCCGAACTGTTAGTGTATCCTCTGTCATATCATTTTAATTGTATTTCAGGTCCTAATTCATAAAACAGGGATGGATGCAATATTATCTGTTTGATAGCAGGAAGCTAGAGAAAATGACCTTAAGTTCCCTTCTAACTTTTAAGATGTAGGATGAACACACCAGCTTGATGTGGATTTATAAAAGTCAAGATATGATCCTGGCCCCAAGATAACTCATGACGGTCATTTGGTTTGTTAAAAACAGAACGTTGATCGCTTATAAGCACATGCTTTTAAATGATCATCTCACAAATGCATGCTTCTGAACATGACAAAGATCTGAAGAGAGATCTTGAAGGGTTAAGAATAGTCCCCACCATTCTTGGAAACACTTAAAAAAAAAAAACAAAAAAAAAAACCTCATGTTCTACTGAAGTAAGTCAGAAGCACCACAGTTTTATATGGAAGTCTGTTTTTACTTTCAGCAATACAACATATTGTTTACTAAAGCAAAAGAGTAAATTTATCCACGTTAAAACAAAAAGCAGTAAGAAAACTCAATTTATTTCTTCAAGATTCAAGCTCTAAAGGCTATCCCCTGATGCCCAACAGTTCCATGGAAGAGCCAATCGTGCATCATGTGATGAATAGCGTTCTTGAACGTTTATCTGCCACAGAAACTCTGAACGAGGATTTTAACTCCTCTAAGAGAACCATGTACTGATTGTCAACCTCCAATCCTTGGGACAGCATTTAAACAAGTTTACTTCTAACATTCTGGATCCCCTATATGCTAATTTCTGCACTAACAGTGAACTTTGACCCAAGAGTAAAATACAAATATTTCCCGATCCGCTGTACACAACTGCAAAAGACAAACAATTTTAAAGTAGACTTAACAGTTGAAAAGTGACAAACTCCAAAAGTGAAGTAATACCTATTCCAGTTCTTTCAAAATGTATGTATCAGTCAGCTTTGAGCACTGAACCACACAAAAACATCCAGGGCAAAGGATGAAATCCAGCCATACCGCTTTGGATTCCTGGAACAAACTTTAATAGCTCTAGATGGGCCCTATCAATCATTTAACCCTTTACTTTTTCCTAGAAGTAAAAATATCATAGTTCCATCTGAAAAGAAACAGCATTTCAACTTAAAAAAAAAACAAACAAAAAAACACAACTGTCACGTGACAAATGTTTAAACTATAAAATAATTAACTATATAATGTTAATTGAAAAACTGTATCCAACACTATCTAACAACCACCTCTGCAGAGTCCCTTGCCTGAATAATTCCTCTGACTAGTCCTGGAATGACTTTCTGTCCTTCCTTTCTTTTGAAGGCTTTCAGCCCATGGCTTCTCCTCTCTGTGTATATAGCTATATTTCTTTTTAAAGGTCCCATGATTCCTAAACCTATGTTTTATATCATGTTTCCTATTACTGTAAAAGCTGCCGGGAAGAAAAGGACCCGCCATCTCCTCAAACACGTGAAGAGTGGAGGGCTGAGATCGGCCTGAGGACTTCAAAAGGTTCTGCTTGCCTTTGCTCTGGCTAAACTCTCTCCTATTCTACTCCTCTGTCCTGAGGGTTCTATTTGCCCTGCGCTTCTGGCTAAAATGTGGAAACCACAGCCAAAAACACTTGCAAGCATCAATCCCTGACTTGGCGGCTCTTGCTCCTAAGTGGCAAGCATCTAATGCCACCCTCACCTGATGCTTGGCCGTCTCCATACCCTCCAGAACTGTCGTCTTGAAGTCCTCCTGCTTGCCCTGTGGAAGGAAAGAGGAGAACTCAGGGACCTTACTCCATAAATTAAGATAATATCTGGACATAAAGGCCTAATAGTTGGTGACTCACAAATTCACCACCAACTAGTAAAACCGTATTGAGAGAGCTCCTTCTTCTCGAATCAGGCCCAGGGAATCACATCATAGTCTTCCAAATTCTGGTCAGAAAATTTCAACTTTACACACTGATTCTTGTTGAAAGGTAGCAGAACAAAGTACACAGTATTTCTAATCACTAAATCCTTGCTGTTGGTCTTATTAAATCAAGGTTGGATGGGGGGAAAAAAGGAATTCCAAACATCTTTTACTACTTGTTGCTAGACTGAGTTAAGTGTCACATGGTAGCTCTAGGGTGTAGAGCTGCAACAATTCAGCATCTGCTCAATCTCCCTTTACCTTTCTATCCACAGAGAATATACTTAAATAACACGCAAAAGACATAGTTTTAATGAAAAATTCTCCCTTTGACTTCAAAGCAGGGACTGTAAAGATTCAGCTCCAAAACAAGTTTCATTTACTATGCATGCCAGACAGCACTAGATCTGAATATGCCAGTGCTTCCTTAGTAAAACTTTCAAACACACAAGACACCCTGCAGTCATATGCCAAGTAATGTAGATAGACACACACAGTGGGGGCTGGGGGAAGGCAAGATATGGGGGAGCTTCTACCTCAAGCTAGCTAACAAATTTTCCTCATTGACTAATACGTAGAAATAATACCTTCAAGAAAGGTATCACAGCTTGAAAGTTCAATCTGACAAAGTCCGAATAGATCATCTTCCAGACTCTTCCAAAATCTATCACCAAGACAGATGCTATGATCTTAAGGTTCTAGCTACCCGGTACACTATGAGAAAACTACAGCATGATCTTTGAAAGATACGAAAATACTCTCCAATGATCTAAAACTAGACAAGTTTCACTAAATAGTTTATTTTAGAAGAATCTCAATGAGAAAGGAGACTGATTAACCACTATTTGAATTAAAAGGGAGCGGGAAAGCAAAAATGTCATCTCTATCCTCATGTATTTGAAGGTATTTAGATAGAAATGATTTCTGACAGAATGTGTTACTAGAAGGTATATGTTCTGAGGATAGGGCAGAATCTCATTCTAAAATTATTTCACTATGTTCCTGTCTTAATGACCCTTGAGGTTTTAGAAGGGTATAGCTCTCACACAAGGCTCAAGATACAGGATTTGTTGTTTACAGCCTTTGGAAAAGGGCATATAATTATAAAGAGATGACTCCTTACAAAATCCAGTCTGCAGGGGTGCCTGGGTGGCTCAGTGGGTTAAAGCCTCTGCCTTCGGCTCAGGTCATGATCCCAGGGTCCTGGAATCGAGCCCCACATAGGGCTCTCTGATCAGCAGGGAGCTCGCTTCCCCCTCTCTCTGCCTGCCTCTCTGTCTGTCAAATAAATAAAATCTTTAAAAAACAAACAAACAAACAAACAAACAAAAAACCAGTCTGCAAACATCCTGAAAATGCAGGCCCTCCGTTTTAAATTTTACTCTTAAAATTTAAATAAAGGCTGCCTGGGTGGCTCAGTCAGTTGAGCATCTGCCTTTAGCTCAGGTAATGGATGGAGACCCACATGGGGCTCTCTGCTCAGTGGGGAGTCTGCTTTCCCTCTTCCTCTGCTCTCTCTCTCAAATAAAGAAAAATCTTTAAAAAAAAGTTTAAATAAAAGATGTTCATTCTTAACTTCTAGATTTATTCATAAAAAAATCTTACAGATTTTTATTTATTTTTTTTAGAAGTTGTCATTGTTCTGTTTGATTCCAAACAGAATCACCCTAGACCAAAAGTTGAATCATATTTTAAAAAGGGGGAGAGGTGGGCACCTGGGTGGCTCAGTTGGTTAAGGATCCTGGGATCAAGTCCCACAACCAGCTCCCTGCTCATGGGGGGTCTTCTCCCTCTCCCTCTCCCCACTGCTCGTGCTGTCTCTCGATCTCTCACTCACTCTCAAATAAAATCTTTATGTGGGCAGGGAGAGAGGCTCAGAACAATGAAATAAATACAGTTTCCAAGAATAACATTTAAGCACTATGAATAATATAGCTCCTGACTCTCTCAAATTATTAGGCAAAGAATGAAACTACAGTCTCCTGTTACAAAGGCATCTCACCACTTCTAAAAATAAAAACAAACACCACTTTGAAGCTAGCCATTAAGTCCTGAATTATTTTATCCTTCCTATTTCTCTCATTTGCTTTCTTCCCCCACTACATGTCATAGAATATGCTAAAATAATTTATTTTAACCTACAGGTAGCCCTTGGCTGACTGTTTACTGTCACAGTCTTTAGACAAAAATTCCATACAAATGTGGATTTCTTAAGCCTAACTTCTGTGCTCAAAAGCTTAACAACGTTGCTCTTTTACAAGGTAGGAAGGTCTTTTTTGACTTCTGCTTTTGAAAAAAGGAACAAAACTCAGATACTGTTCTTTGAAATAGAAAACCAAATAGGTGATATAAGCATATTAAGAAATGATGAGAAACAAAACAAAAAGTGCTTATAATTAAGTAATTAAGTGCTTATAATTAAGTAAAGAAACAATGTGTCTCTTAACTTGATGAACATTTAGAGATAAATCGCTACTTCCTAATCATAATACTCCAGTATTTGGATGGTGCCTACTTCTCCAAAGACAGATAACAGCATCATCTTTATTAGCAGTATTCTAGACCAATTCTTCCATCATTTTCTTAGAAACAACACACATACAAATGTCCGCAGCTAACTTTCCATCCAGGATTGCCTCTGATTAGAACATAAAAAAATACCATATTCACTTGTTCTTTGGGTACTACTGGCCTGGGACTCTGCTTCTGACAGTGGCACAAGGACACGGAACAGCAGGCAAGTATAGTTATTATCCTGCATGAGCTCAAATTCAAGATAAAAAATAAAAATACACAAAAGCAACTCTTTCGTATCACCTTGATTTTGGCACTACTGCGCAGGAGACCTTTTGTTTTCATTCCCACCACACACGTACAGACCCTTAATACCTGTATTTGTGCATATCTTCTATAAGTTGAAAATAAAATCTTTGGTTTCGCTTACATAGCAGCCTTTCAGCTGCCCTCTAATAAACCTTTCACGGACCTGGTAGATCATTACTGAAGAATAGTGAAGTATTTTAGTTACAGTCACACTACTGGATGCTTTCTCATCTTGATTCAAATCCCCAAGAGATCACTCTTCCAGCATCTTAAAAGGAAATCTATGTTGTCTTTCACATATTTTCAACTGACAAGCGTGGAGGACAGGATCACTGATGTGCTGTTCCCAGGAACACACTGACCAACAGATTCACATTTTGACTTCAGTTTGTTGAAATCACACTCAAATTGGTAACTTTTGTAGACAATTTGAGAAACTTCTAAGTCTTCTGGGAAGCAATGATTTTTAAACAGAAAATCAACTTATCAAAATTTAGTAAAAATTGTACAAATTTATAGAATAGAAGTGACTGCCAAGCTAATGGTTTCAATTAAACCTGACAAATTAGCAGAGGAAAAAAAAAAAAACCTTGAAAGTTTAAATCATCTTTGAACACATAAGTTTCCACTCTATTAACACTTCAGTTTAGTTTATATTTTAAATAATCTCACTAATTCAGTGTTTACCAAATACCTATTCCAAAACAGCTGAGCACAAGTAGAAAGTTGAACACATTAAGTACCTATTTTCAAAGGGCTTATAATCTAACTGGGGAAAGATGAAAAATATCCAGAAAGAAACTTTATTTTTTAGGGAAACAAGAAGTGAACACAGACTTGAGGAATCAAGAAAGCTTTTCTGAACAAATCCAGAGATATGGCAAAAACCAGCAGCATGGTCCAGAACACTTATAAAAGCAAGGAGAAAAGCACAGACAGGGAATGTATAGAAAACCACACAGTACTTGCAGATGTGGAAGAGCAGGATAGGTAAAATGGCCCACTTTCAGTGCCAAAACCTAAGCTTAATCTTAATAGTAATGGGGCAGAACGGTATGATCTGTCACAGGAAAAGCAGCAAAACAAGTGACATTTTACTGAATCTAATGTGGTCACTTTGTACCAGATGGATCACAGGGAAAAAGTGACCTAGATAAAGGAGAGCCAATTGAAAGGTTGTTTAAATAATTTAGATATGAAGTGAAATTCACTAGAATAAAAAGGTAACAATGAAAATGGATAAGGCATAGCAAGTCAAAGAAGCTGTTCACAGGAACATACAGGACTTTAAAACAGATTTGATCAAAGGGTAAGAGGGACAATCAAGATGACTCCAAGGTTTTAAAAGTTCAAGAATGGTAATACAATGAACAAAATGGGAAATTTTAGGCAAACTAAATTAAAAAGAAATAGTCTTGACTTAATTACTTAGTCTTTAAAGTAATTAAAAAGACTACACCCCAGGGGCACCTGCATGGCACAGCTGGTTAAGAAGATGACTCTTGGGGCGTCTGGGTGGCTCAGTCGTTAAGCGTCTGCCTTCGGCTCAGGTCATGATCCCAGGGTCCTGGGATCGAGCCCCACATCGGGCT
>ML101709.1:18765-58999 GCA_003697995.1 Taxidea taxus jeffersonii
AAAAAAAAAAAAAAAAGAAGATGACTCTTGATTTTGGCTCAGGTTATGACCTCAGGGTTCTGAGATCAAGCCCCATGTCAGGCTCAGAGGATTTTCTCCCTCTTCTCCTACCCCCACCCCGCCAAATAAATAAATAACTCTTAAAAAAAGAAAGAAAGAAAGAAAGAAAAGGAAGGGAGAGAGAGAGAAAGAAAGAAAAGAAAAAAGACTAGAACTCCAAAGTTAGAATGGGGGTCAAAACTTTAAAAATAACATAGAGATAATAATACATTCAGAGAAGGATGCCTGGGTGGCTCAGTAAATTGTCTGCCTTCAGCTCAGGTCATGATCCCAGGGTCCTGGGATGAAGTCCCACAGCAGGCTCCTTGCTTAGCAGGGACCCTGCTTCTTCCTCTGCCTGCTGCTCCCCCTGCTTGTGTTCTCATGCTCTTTCTGACAAACAAGAATAAAAATAAAAAATAGTAATAGGCTCAGAGTTTGAATCGGTTGTAAATGTAGGACTAATCTCAAAAGCAAAGTCACAGCTTCAAAGAGGAATTGGTCAACATAGACAAATAACAAGAAAGAGTTAAGATAATTGAAAGGTAGTGAGTTATTGGTGACTATCACCACTTTATGCTGCCTTCCAGTCCTCTCTGTAGTGAAAAGTGGTTTTAAAAACATCCTCAAGGGACGCCTGGGTGGCTCAGTTGGTTAAGCGGCTGCCTTGGGCTCGGGTCATGATCCCAGCGTCCTGGGATTAAGAGTCCCACATCGGGCTCCTTGCTCGGCAGGGAGCCTGCTTCTCCCTCTGCCTCGGCTCTGTCTGCCTGTGCTCGCTCTCTCTCTCTCTCTCTAACTAATAAATAAAAAATCTTTAAAAAAAAAACAAAACATCCTCAAGTATACTGCTCTTATTATATCTCCTTCCTAACTTTTTGACTATGATTCTGGACAGAAGAATAAATGATCTACAGCAGTTCAAAGAAATGCAAAGGGAAATGAACTGGGCTCACAGAGGTAAATAAAACTAGCCTGAAGGAAAAGCCTCAGGCGTTCCTTTGAAGCACATCAGAGGCATTTTAACACAGCTAACACTGATCAATACTTTCCAACAAAATTATCCAGAATGAATGGAATCTAAGGATTCCAACTAAAATCGCAATCTTAGGGTTACACTGTCAATAAGGTCTAGGATGCAGGAAAATGGTGTTACTTGAGGGAGAAGCCTGTCTAAAATTTTCTCATTTTGCCCCCAGGAGGAGCAGTAAATTCTGCTGATTTGCACCAAAAGACAACAATGGGGCAGAAGTAAGAAACTCAGTAGCAAAAACCCTATACAAAGTAACAGCCCTATAAACCAAAGAGGAAAACAAAGATTTTAGAAGCCAATGGGAAGAATTAACTTTTTTAACATACTGTTTCCTTCCACATTCCATAGCAGGATTTTCCTCACCTATTTTGTTGTAAAATCTTGGTTTGTAGTTCACTCTTCAAAATATTCCAAAGTCTACAATTTACATGCTGTTATTGCTTAATAACCAAGCTTAAGGTGAGTTTGAGTAATTAACAACAAAGCTTACTTTTCTAGTTTGCCTGTTTTTTTTAAAAGTTAGTTTGTTTACATATTGTATGTAATCTCTAACCCCAAGTGGGGCTCAAACTCACAACTCAGAGATCAAGAGTCAATGCTCTTCTGGCTGAGCCAGCCAGGCACTCTTCACCTGTTTCTAAAAAGGCCAATACTGAAGTTTACCCTGGACCTATTAAAAGAACACAGTAACTTTGCATAACTGATGATAACCACGAAAGAATTCCAACAAAAGAATCCTTTTTTCCTGTTCAAGTAAGTTTTTCAGAATGCTAGCCATCTCTACATCTTCTCAGATCATGATTAGGGGCTCTTCCCATCCTCAATATGATTTGAGCCTACACTGTTACCAGGAAGATACAACTTCTTAGGCATTAATTAATCGTATGTGTTCTTCTACTTTCACATATCAGAAGATGCAAAAAACAACAAAAGCAAAAACACCACTCTATCTTCAAATGTTTAAGACCTCTGTGATTAGGAAATACTACAAAAATGTTAGCATTAGCTTATCTCAAAAGTTGATATATGGATTTTGATTAGGTTACTCTGAGGAGAGAGAATTTATATTAGGAAAGTACCAAGATTTGCCATTCCTCCTATGATTTAACATACAAAAGCTTAAATGATCTATTTTGCAAGTGACATGTTACTGGAAATGGGTTACCACAAATACTTTCCAGTTTCCAAAAGTGATAAGGTGTCAACCAACCCTCATTTTTTTCCTGAATAAAACATCAATCCAGGCTATTTCTAATGCAACTCTGTGTTTCATAATAAATACACAAAGATGGAATTAATATTTTCTCATTTGATCCCCATTCCAAGCCCCATTTTAGAGATGAGCAAGTCCTCTTAGACCAAGTACCCTATTCTTCTAGTACAACACGACCACACCAAATAAAGGATGGTAGCAAAAAGAACTCAAGGAAATTATACAAATAAAGTTGTCAGCTAACCAAACTACCATTTTGTCTTAATAAAAAACAAAACGATGAGTGAAGTGGAATCATTAAGAAAAGCAGCTCAATCTGTTAAAGACAGAAATAAAACTGGTAGCATCTGTTTCAATGGTTATCAGCCCAAAGCAGTAAAACAGTTAAAAATCAAGGATACTAACTGCTTCATAAGGGCCTAATTGAATTCTTTCATGTTTAATGTAAAACTTCCAAAATCCAATTTTAGGAAAAACATTTAAAAACTACTTCTGGATTCTCACCATATTTTGAATACACGTTTACTGTACTATTTCTTCATTGTAGCCAAATATTAAACCCATAAACCTAAAGCGGACTATGAATTCTTTGCAGGAAGACGCAGTCTTCAGCTTTGAATTCTCGGAACCCAGCACCACACCTGGAACAAAGCCCTGTAGTTTTACAATTAATGTGTAGAATAAAGTGAATGAGGAACTACCAAATTTGGGGCAATTTTACTTTGTGTAGACAATGTCTCTCTTTCTTTTTTTTCTTTCTTTTTTTTTCCCCCCATTTCCTGACTCTCAATCTGGAGGCTGTGGTTCCAGCCCTGCGCTGGGTGTACAGATTACTTAAAAACAAAATCTTTAAAAAAAAAATTCCTTCCACACTACTTTTTTCTTTTTTTAAAGATTTTGTTTATTCATTTTACAGAGATCACAAGTAGGCAGAGAGGAAGGCAGAGAGAGAGGAAGGGAAGCAGGCTCCCTGCTGAGCAGAGAGCCAGATCTGGAGCTCAATGTGGGGCTTGATCCCAGGACCCTGAGATCATGACCTAAGCTGAAGGCAAAGGCTTTAACCCACTGAGACACCCAGGCACTCCTCTTCCACACTACTTTCTAAAAAATTCTTCCATTAAGCCAAAGATTTAGGAAGACTTACTTCCCTTCCACTCTTTCTGCCTGTAAGTCCCTTCAAATGTTTATACTAAAATGTGATATTTAAGAGTTATTTCACCTTCTATTGGATTTATATATGCATTTATAACTCATACTAGGCCATAAATTATCTTTAAGTGGGGACCATGTGTTGCATAGTGATATATATCTTGACCCATTTTCAGTTACCTCTCAAAATATAAAAATTTTGAATTAACCTGGATTACAACTTTTCAGCCTGTGACTTTTTATACTTAGCTCTCCAGTAATTATTCTGGGGCACAGTTCCAAATCAGAACACTGAAATGATGCTATACAAAAAAGAGGGGGGCAAGAAAATTATTCCTAGGTCTGCTTTCTAAATGTATGCACCATACTTCATAGAACAAGAACTCACATGATTTTCAGGCACTTACTTGACACAAGCAGGGCAAAATGGCAACATAAACAACTTTGCTAGGAATGAATTTCTAGCAACTTCTAGTAAATCTACAAAAGAGGGTCTCCTGCTGGGTATGGGGATGTAACAGAATTCTATAATCCTCCCCGTGGAGGCCATCTGAATCCATTCTCATGAAATCTGAAAGCTATTCCTGCTATTTGACTGTACTTGAAGGCATGGCAAGGGAAATCAAGAGAAAGCCTGGGAGAAGCCACTTGAAAATAGTTATGGCACAATAAATTAAATTATTCACTGAACACTGACCATAACTATTTATGCTGCCAACCAAACCCAGGACTTCTACTATTATCAGTACAACTGCCTCAAACGGGATCCTAAGAAAAAAGAACTATAAAAATACAAGAACCATTACACAAATATTAGGGCCACTGATTTTTAAAGTAAGGAAATTCATCTTCAACTCTTCTCTGGTCAAATTCTATCATACTAAGTTCCAAAGACTAGTCCAAAATATTCTGCCTTTTAGATTTTTCCTATACTGAATAAGCAATTCATAAAGTATTTAGTCATCAATCTTTTGTCATATTTTCACTATAATAGTATTTGTGATCAAATTTAATTGCATTTTAAACTAAATTCTTCTATCCATACACACATATTTTGTATATTTTCTGTTACTTGGTACTTTTACCAATTCATGTTGCATCTCCTTTCATGTGCTTTTTAAAAATATTCTTTCAAGCTACAGTATAAGTATTACATGAACAGGGTCCCAAAATTATTAAAAACAACCAATTTTTTTGGTCACACCAATCTCTCACATCAATGATTTTTGTAACCTACCAGCCTACATCTCTTTCAAACACACATACCACACACACACATCCATAATTACCATGCACAACAGAGACCAGGTACTTTCCTTTGTTTACATTCTTATTAAGAATTCCTATATATTCTTGGGGTCAGGCTCAGTGGGTTAAGCCTCTGCCTTCAGCTCAGGTCATGATCTCAGGGTCCTGGGATCTGCTCAGCAGGGAGTCTGCTTCCCCCCTCTCTCTCTTTGCCTGCCTGTCTGTCAAATAAATAAGATCTTAAAAAAAAAAAATTCTTATATATTCTTAAAAGAATATAAACAAGGAGATGAAGTGATTCTTCCTACAGTCATTCAGCAGAATCAATAAAATAAATTATTATACAGAGCTGTCATCAATCAGCTAACCATATCTAACAAAATTAACCAATGATTTGCTGGAGCTTCATTACAGTAAAGAGCACATCACCGAAGCTGGAAAAATGGTACATGAGACACATGCACCTGCTTTTACGTATATATTTTTAAATATACTTCTGATATCTCTGAAGTTCATTAACTTGAAGAAATCTTGAGAAAAGCATCTTAAATAGCCCATTTCAAATTTCATTTTATTACTTTAAAGCAAGTTTCCATAAGTCTTTTTTTTTTTTTTAAGTATTTCATTTATCTGACAGAGAGAGATCACAAATAGAGAGGCAGGCAGAGAGAGGGAGAGGGAAGCAAACTCCTGCTGAGCAGAGAGCCCTATGGGAGCTCTACGGGCTTGATCCCAGGACCCTGAGATCATGACCTGAGCAGAAAGCAGAGGCTTAACCCACTGAGCTACCCAGGCGCCCCTAAATTTCCATAAGTCTTAAGCTTTACACAACTAAGCTACTTCTAACCCCAAATGAAATATCTTCCCAAACCAGAGTTCCTAAACAGCTATCCTACACAAAATTTAAATTCAGAAACTACTAAAATTTTTCTGAAAATGTTCAACTATTGTAAGGCAACGGAGGAAAAAAAATGTTTTTGTATGAAAATAAAAAAGCTAAGTGCTAGCAAACCATTAATATGTAAAATCTCTTTGAAGAATCAATGGCACACAGGGTACCAACTGAACCAAGAAAGGAAAAAAAGCAATTCTCTAACAGGAGGTTACTTTAACAGGGTATTATTCTAAACCAGTGAAATCCAACAGAGATTTTTACTCTGTTTTACAGATGCTCCACTATTCTGTGACACTACTAATAACTACTCAATTCCAAAGACTTTTCAGGCTTAGTTGGCATGACTTTAAGAAAATTTTATCTTTTTATCTTAATAGAAGAAGTACTAGGAAACCAAATAAACGCATCATTTGTTAAAACAAATACATTCGGACATGTACAGTAAATGTAAAAATACATGGAAATGTTTAGGAAAACAAATCATTTTAATATAAGCAGCCATATTTAGTATGAAAAATACATTATTTACTCATGTAACTACCACAGGACTACAGGCCACATCCAGTTATCACCAAAAACAGACAAATCTAAAAATAATTTTTAAGCCACTACAATACTTCATCCCAATTACATAAATCCAAGCAAACAAAAAACCCAAACATCTTGTTACCATAAAAATTCAACTTTCATATTGAGAACATTTTTCCATTGACCAGAATTTACTAAACTTGATTATCAAAACAACCTAAATCATCTCTCCAAGCCGGTCTCTTTACTCCTTTAGTTCACTCTTAGAGACCACATCAGATTGATTTTTCCCAAAAAAGTATTTTGGTACAATGCCTCTCACTCAAAATACAAAATACCTCAGTGCTACCCCAGCCAGATTCTCCCAGTGTTTAAAGGACACGCAGTTCAAATTCCTTAGCCTGGTAACAAAGGCTCCAACCTTCCTTTCTGGCCTCCTCTCAGAATTCTCCTAAAGGAATCTTCCCCAGTAATACTGTCTAACCCAATAGACTTTGGAATACCTAGCACTAAAAAAATATTTTATTCTTAAGAATAACATTGTGGAAAGCCAAGCAAAATTTTCTAAGCAAACATAAAAACTGGTAAAAATGCAATGTATTCAAACCTTACTTACACAAGCTTTTATATCTTTATACTTATATAAAGAGTAGTAATTTTCTCGTTATTACCTAAAATAATTAAGATAAAAATATTTGGCAAAGAATGAGACCCACCAAAAAAAAAAAAATGAGACTCACATCTTCTCTCAAAGATTTTGAGATACCCATATGACAATGGTTCTATTCAATCTCTGAATGAAAGCTCAAGTGAAAGAGCTGGTTCTGATAAGAGATCTGGAAACCCTGGACAGCTTTTAAATGCCTACACTCACTTGACAATTATTTTATGATTCACTATTAGGGCCCAATCTATTTCTAAATTAAATAGGCCAGTAGGTTGCCACTACTTTTCTGAGGAAAATGCTTCCCTAATTTACCCTGGAAATCTTTTTTTTAAATTTCAAGTTGTTTTAAAAGAAAAATAACTTTATTTTCATAATCACGAATAATATATTTCAAGTTTTGGCTGTTATCAACACATCTCTGAGCACTGAAGATAGTTTAAACTTCAACTTTCCCCCCAAATACTAAGATAACTTATTTAAACCACTGGATGAAAATTTAACCACAACATAATAGCATAAAGACGGTTCCCCAAATCCTAAATCTCTTTAATAAGATATTTATTTCTTGTAGCAACAGTGCTACATTCCACATTAATGGAAAGACATATAAAAATATAAAAAACCTTCTTCTTTTTTGTGAAAAAGAAAATATCAACACCAGGTTTAAAATGTTCAGAGGAACAAGAAAGTGTAAGTCAGTTAGTTGTTCACTGGAGACTGACAACTACCCACACACCAAGAGGGTGAGGCAGCATCTAAACTATCCGATCACCTACTGAAGAACACTCAGAGCCAAGAAATCAGAAGCCTCTTGAACTATGACAGATATCAAGGCTTATCCCCATATACCTTATTCATCAGTAAGTCCACATCAAAGGTAGAAGAAAAGAAAGGCAAGAATCACAGAAGAATACACAGAAGAAAAAAGAATAGAGAATCAAGGGAAAAGTTGAAGGCAAGAACAGAAAGAAGGGATGAGAGCTAAATATAAAAGACCAGAAAGAAAAAAAATCAACAAAAAGAGGTGTTTTGAGGTAATGAGAAGACTACATTTGCCTCAGAGACAATAGTCCCAGAGGTAACAGATCACTGCCAATAATTCCCCAAGAAGTCATTTTAAGAAAGTTTTAGGGTAACCATTCTTAGAAAAACCTTGATTCCTGAGATAAATTGAACCTAGAATCTAATCGTCTTGTTTAAATGTTTTTGAACCATGTTTTTATTACATTTTATAATTATTCCTGAAATTACAAATTTTAATTTTTGAGAGTTTCAGCTAGAATCTGTTTGGTTAAGTTGTAAATCTAAATATAAATTAACAGTTGACCTGTAATTCTCTTAAGTGATACATCAGTAAGAATCCTTTTTTTTTTTTTTAAATAACATCTGGTGATTTATATGACATCACAGGGGAGAACTGCCCCCCAAAAACTAAAACAAAAGATAAAATTTCTCAAATTAAATACGTCTTTATTTGGGTACCTATGAAAGTCATGCAAGACAAAGCATACAGGATCTGAAACAAACATTTTGTTTTTAAAAGATGCAGGACTAGAAGAATTAGAGAGATAAATGGACCTGGAGCTATTAGAAATACAAAAAGGACTTTAAGGAGAAGAACTCAGTAACAATTCAAAATCAAGACGTTAATGAAATGCCATTAAGGACAGAAGATATGAAAAATTAATTAAGATTCTGCTTTTGTTTGATCTCTCCAAACCAGAAGGGTACCCCTACTTGGTCTGGGTATCCTCAGTAGGACTTAATCTCGGGGGATGTTAGTGAGAATTCTTCAAAGATGTTTGAAGCTCTGAAACCAGTACCACAGTCTCCAATAATCCTTCCACTGTCATAGGAAGACTGAGTTTAGAATCTCTTCATAACCTTTTCTTCTACCACTCCTTTGAATGGCCACTTGAAAGGCCACTTAGGCCTTTTCTTCTCAACTTTATAATGTATTTTAACATTTGTTCACCAGGAAATTGTTCTCAAAACTGATCCCTACTCTGAAGGTTTTATCAGAAAGTATCTAACTATGTGGTAAATGCTTAATTTGACCAGAATAATCTACAAATTCTGAATCAGAGATAAATGGTTTGGTCTTTAGATTTGGCTTTCTGTATGTTTTCTCGAATTGTTTATTTCTCCAGTTTCCAAGTGCCTTATACTGCCACTATCCTTCCATCCCCATCTTTTACTTTCCTTCTACATGTGTACAGACACATACACAAAATGTCAGTACCACTGTATATGTATGCAAGTGTGCATGTATATAGACACACATACATACACTACAGACACACATGGCCAACAGAGTATAAACCAAAGATAAAGACATAAATAACACTGCAGAACAGGAATTAATCCATTTATTCTTATTTCCAAGATAAAACAAAACTAGGTGGTTACTATAACTCACCAGATGGTTCTTCAGGCTCGCTTTCGTTTTCTTCCTCAGGTGGGGCTTGAGGGGGTGGTGGGGGAAGCTTCTTTTCTTTCTCTGCTTTAGCATTTCTCTCTTCTTCTGAATAATACTCATCTTCTGAGAGGTTGGCCAAGCTTTCATCCATCTCTCTGTACTCTACCTATATGGAGATTACACCAGGGAAAGCTAAATACAGTGAACATCTAAAACCAGAAACTCAATTTGGAATCCATCAGTGAATGTGAACTGCCTTTTAACTTCAAATTTTAAGGGAAATAAGCAAGTAACAAGGAACAAGCTAGCTCATAATAGGCAGCTATTAAAAACAAAATCTCGGAGCACCTGGCTGGCTCAGTCGGAAGAGCATGTGACTCCCGATCTTAGGGTCATGAGTTCGAGCATAGCCCATGCTGGATGTAGAGATTACATAAATAAATAAATACACAAACCTAAAAAAAAAGAAAAAACCCTAAAATCTCTCATGAAACAATCTCGTGTCAGTTCAGATTTAGCTTAATCTATCAATTTTACATCACAGTACTGACATTTAGATCAATGAATCTGAGGCTCTCTACAACTCCTGAGAGTTCATCTTTCAAAATATGTGTACATATATACATACATTATGTTCACACACTGGAAGTTTCAACAAAGACTAAAATAACCCTGAGATAAAAATACAGTTAACCAGGGGTGCCTGTATGGCTCAGTGGGTTAAAGCCTCTGCCTTCGACTCAGGTCATGATCCCAGAGCCCTGGGATCAGCCCCACATTGCATCATCACATTGCATCATTGGCTCTCTGCTCAGCAGGGAGCCTGCTTCCTCCTGTCTCTGCCTACCTGTGATCTCTGTCAAATAAATAAATAAAATCTTAAAAACAAAACAAAACAGTTAACCAGAATAACAACAGACTGTCAGGCAGGCCAGGCCTGTACTTCTACTATTGAATGGTAAAACAGCAAAATCCCAGAAACCAAATGGGATGAAATGGCAGTTAATAAAAACTGCAAATGGCAGCAGCCAAATTGAAACTACAAAAAAGTACATTTGCTTAAAAAATAACTCGTGACCTAAGAGAGTTGAATGATGAAAGCAAAGAATCTTTTATACAACAAATTACGTGAAACAGAAATCGGACCACATTACTACTAATTCACACTCTGGTTATAAAAGGAGAACTAGGTAATAAGTATAAAGAGGAAACAATCTTGGCGATTATCTTATTGGGGGTAAAGCAACTTAAGATAGGGAAGATTATAATGGACCTATTTGCCAGAATGTATAATATGACATTACAAATAATCATCAACCTTAGAATACTAACAAACTGTCACTGTGACTCCTACCCTAAAAAGATTCCAGAAAGCCAGAGCAACAACAGCTCTCTATTTCAGATTCAATGAAACAATAAAATGAATGAAATAAAAATTCATTAGTTCTGGAGAAAGAGCAAAGACAATATGGTTTCCACATATAATGTACCTATTTGGTTTCTGAAATTAATAGTCCTGCGGATTATAGGAAGTGTAATCTACTTTAATTTTTGAAATGCCTTTGAAATAGCTCCATATGGCCAGCTTCTATATTTGCCTCTTTTCTTTCCTTTCCTTTCCTTCTTTCTTTCCTCCCTCCCTCCTTCCTTCCTTCCTTTCAATGACATGAACACAGCTAGACAGGGGAGTGGACAGCTAGGGGAGGTAACATGGATTGTGTCAGAAAATGGAAACAAGGGGCACCTGGGTGGCTCAGTGGGTTGGGCCTCTGCCTTCAGCTCAGGTCATGATCTCCAGGTCCAGATGCAGAGCTCTCATCGCTTGCATCATCAGGCTCTCTGCTCAGCGGGGAGCCTGCTTCCCCCTCTCTCTCTGCCTCTCTGCCTACTTGTGATCTCTGTCAAATAAATACATAAATAATCTAAAAAAAAAAAAAGAAGAAAATGGAAACAAAAATTAAGGATAAATTAAACAGTTCTGACCCATACTCTAAGATTTTTAATTATAACACATGAATAATAGTTTCATCTATCAAATATAGAACACTGAGTACATGGCCACAACGGAGAAAACAATTATGAATGAAAGTCTCCCTGCCCTTAATAGGCTGAAATTCTAGTTACAAACTATTGGTCCTTATCAGGTAAATCAAGAGACTTTACAATATAACCTCTAGATATCTCGATACTAAACTTCACTCTACTTGACTGAGATACACTATAAGAACAGACCTCAGGACAACAGGCAAAAAAGCTGCAAGCAGGGAAAAGTTTCAAAGAGGAAGAGGGGTCAGAAAATGTAATACATGTTTAGAGTATGCAGTTTCCCTTCTTTTAGCCCTCAACAGTGCTTGAACCCCTCCCTACCCCCAAAGATTTGGCCCTTTAAGCTTCTGTTCATCAATCTCATCCATTTAATCAATAATCACTTAACAAATGCTTATCGTGGAACTGGGCAATGTGCAAATTCTGAAGTAATGTAAGATCCTTTCTACTGCAGTAGTTCAGCACTTTCCAAAGGATGTTCCACAAGACTGTATACCCTTTGAAGAAAAATCTTTGATCAAGTCTGGGAAACACTGCAGATTCCCTCTAGGACAATCACAATGCACATTAAAGTTACTGAGAAGTTGTGCAGCAAAAACACTCTTTTTAACATTGTTTGACCCAATCTTTTCATGAAGTAGTAGCTACTAAAAAGGAATACAGAGTTCTTAGTTTTCAGGGAAAGAAAGCGATTAGAAAAACACCTAGAAGTAGGAGCAAAAATATCTATAGGTAGTATTTAAAAACAGCAACAAGGAAAAAAAATCTGTGTTTCACAGAACTCTAAGATTTTTCAGGATTTCATTTAAATACACATTTTTATGTGTTACACCAAACCATAATCCTTTGGAGACCAACAATAAACACATGAACTTGTACTGCCTGGGTAATAAATCTGGGGTAGACCTAAGAAAGAAATTTCTTCTGCAATCTGTTCAACCAAGACAGTGTCCTGAGATGACAAGACAAGCTAAAAAAACAACCATTTGCACTACCTATCAATCACTGGATCTTATCAAGCACTGGGTCTTCACAATACTTCAAAAACAACTGAAATAATAAAACTGGATTCTGAGACCAAAATAAGACGGCAACAATAAAGCTTTATCTCCACTGTCAAATTTGGTGATCTCTCTATATAAGAAAAGCCTTATTTTCTCAAAGACTGACAACTAAAATAAAGGTTATAAAGTTAAACTTCTTAATATAGGGGTGTCTGGGTGGCTCAGATGATTAAGCATCTGCCTTCAGCTCAGGTCATGATCCCAGGGTCCTGGGATCAAGCCCTGCACCGGGCTCCCTGCTTGGCAGGGACCTGCTTCTCCCTCTCCTGCTACTGCTCATCTTGCTTGTACTCTCTTACTCTCTCTGTCAAATAAATAAAATCTTTTAAAAAAAATAAATAAAAATTAAAATTTTTAAAACTTCTTAATATAAAACAGGCAAATACTATTTTATTTTGGGATTTTGGATAAATTTTATTTTGTAAAAAAAGTTTCTCTACTTAGTAAAAAGTTAAACCATCTGAAAGAATCTTACTCTAAAAAAATAAAAACTAGGGGCGCCTGGGTGGCTCAGTGGGTTAAAGCCTCTGCCTTAGGCTCAGGTCATGATCTCAGGGCCCAGGGATCCAGCCCTGCATCGGGCTTGCTGCTCAGCAGGAAGCCTGCTTCCTCCTCTCTCTGCCTGCCTCTCTGCCTACTTGTGATCACTGTCTGCCAAATAAATAAATAAATACTCTTAAGAAAATAAATAAATAAAAATATTCCCCTGAGAAAAGCAATACTCACAAAGTACTGAGGCTCTCTCATCCCTAAGTAAAATCCTCAAAGACTTTGGAGGTTCTACAACTACTTACAACCAAGGACAGAAAGATGTCCAGGGGCAGATATAAGTCTGATGACTCTGACATTTACACTTCTAGTCTCTCCCTTCTCTTCCTCACCCTTGCCACAATGCTTCATTCACTTTCCAATCATCTTAAGGCTCCAGTCTTTTAAATCTTTCTTCCTTATAAGTCACCTAGGGCACAAATGCCAGACTGATTTCCCAAATATGTGATATTTTTAGATAGTTTAAAGGTGAATGCCAAATTTTTCAAATCAGCATAGAAATTTTCTGGCTCTAACCAGCTGAACTTACTTTTAGCCATTTTCTAACACACTAGTCAAAAAGTCCTCAATGTTGTTTGTTCTATGGATTCCCTAAAAGCTACTCCCACCTGCTTCTGTTAATCCAATGCCAGAATTCAAGGCTCATCCGCTCTGCAAATTATTTCCTAACTATTCCAAACTTGCAAATACTATCATTTCTTTCTATGAATTGTCACAGCACTTAAGGTCTGCACTTCTCAGTCTAGTACAGTGCTATCTGATACCATTTTCTGTGATAAGGGCAACGTTTGGATCTGTGCTTCCAATATGGCAGCGGTAGCCACATGTGGCTAATGACCACTTTACCATGTGATTCAAGTTTAAAAGAAAAACTCAGTTTCCTCAATCATACTAGTAACATGGGCTACTGGTTACCATATTGACTAGCACAGGTTTAGTGTTTGGCTCTCTCTATAACCTGGACATGACTCTACAACCTGAATACTACTGATCCCTCCAGTTTATCTTGCTCCTAGAAAAATGTCATTTTCAATTAAATTCATTTGCCCCTTATTCCCAATGTTCAACTGTCCATTCTGGACTCCCTGCTGCTTCTCAAACCACCGAATATATTAAGCATGTTTCACTACCTTTCTCCACTGGTAGTACTTAATTACTGGGCATCTTACTCTAAGTCAGACACCATAATAAGTGCTTTGGTTACATTATATCTAAACCTAAAAACCTTACAAGGTACCGTTATTTTCCTGAGGAAAATGAATCAGAGGGACAAAAATTAACTCCTTTTCTGAATATTTTTCTAAATTCTGCACTTTTTCAAGGCCCATTTGAAGGCCACCATTCCTGAAGTCCCAACCCTAAAGTTCCTAACTAAAGTCCCAACCCAACTTAACAAATCCAAATTTTAAATATTTGCCATAATATTAGCATACACAGTCAGAGGTGACTGTATTCTGGAACTAATGAAACTTAAGCTTTAGGGACCTCCCAATTGCATAGACCCCTTCCAAAACCCTGAACCTTGTTTTAGTTACATAACTATATATATAAAACATCTGTATCTATGTCCCCTATTGAATCTACATTTCTACACAGAGATATACCACCCTGCATATACCTCAGAACTCTTGAAGCAAGGCCAGTCTATACTGGACTCAGCTTGCTTTTTCCTCCTTTAATGCATACTCTATCCCTTGAGGTCTGTTTCCTCTGGCTCCCAAGACTGGCCAGGAATAGATCAGTTTCCCTAGTACCTTACTTCCTAGTTGCTCCCCCAAATAAACAGGTAACCTCCTTTTCTCTTTAGAGTTTCAGATCTAATCACAATGGAAAAACAGTGTAACAGGAATTAAACACAGGAAAATTATAAAGACAGAAATCTTATGATATGTCCCAAACTGATCTACAGATTCAAGGCAATTCCAATCAGATTATCAGTTGCCCTTTTTTTCAGAAACTGATAAACTGATTCTAAAATTAATGTGGAAATACAAGGGTCACAGAATATCCAAAACAATCTTGAAAAAAGAGCAAAGTTGAAGAAATCAAACTTCCTGATTTCACAAAGAAAAAACTTATTACTTATTATTTCACACACAAAAAAAACTTATTACACAAAGTCACAGTAATCAGGACAATGTGGTACTGGCATAAGAACAAAAATACAGATCAGTGGGACAGCAATGATGGTCCAGAAATAAACCTTTACATTTATGGCCAACCAGTGAGAGTGCCAACTATTCAAAGGGGGAGAGAATAGTTTTCAATAAAATGTGCTGGGACAAGGGGATATCCACATGAAAAAGAATGCAGTTGAACTCCTACTTCATACCATATACAAAAATTAACTCCAAAATGATCATAAATCCAATAAACCTAAACTCTTATGACAAAACATGGAAGCAGATCTTCATGACATGGGATTAGACAATGTTTCTTGGATATAACCCCAGAAGCAAAAGGAACAAAAGAAAAATAGATAAATTAGACAACAAAATAAAAAACTTTCATAATCACCATATAAAAATAGAACCCAATTTAAAAACAAGCCAAGGATTTGAACAGACATTTCATCACAGATATACAACTAATGACCAATAAACATAAGATGTTCAGTATCATCAGTCATTAGGGAAATGCGTATCAAAACCATCATGAGACACCATTTCATATCCACTAGAATGGCTATAATAAAAAAGACAGTATCAGGCGACTGGGTGGCTCAGTCGTTAAGCATCTGCCTTCAGCTCAGGTCATGATCCTGGGGTCCTGGGATGGAGCCCCCCACCAGGATCCCTGCTCAGCAGGGAGACTGCTTATCCCTCTCCCTAGGCCCCTCCCATGCTCACTCTTCTCTCTCTCTCAAATTAAACAAATAAAATCTTTTTTAAAAAGGGCGGGGGATGGGATAACTGGGTGATGGGCATTAAAAGGGGCACATGATAGGGGTGCCTGGGCGGCTCAGTGGGTTAAAGCCTCTGCCCTTAGCTCAGGTCATGGTCCCTGGGTCCTGGGATGGAGCCCCGCATTGGGCTCTCTGCTCAGCAGGGAGCCTGCTTCCCCCTCTCTCTCTGCCTGCCTCTCTGCCTACTTGTGACCTGTCAAATAAATAAAATCTTAAAAACAAACAAACAAAGAGGCCACATGATGTAGTGAGCACTGGGTGTTATATGCAACTGAGGAATTACTGAATTCTACATCTAAAACTAATAATACACTATATGTTAATTGAATTTAAATAAGTGAAACAAACACAAAGAAACGCTGACACCATATGACTTAGCAATTCCACCCCTAGTATATACCTAAGAGAACTGAAAACCTGTGTTCACACAGAAACTGTACACTAATGTTCACAGCAGCATTATTCACAACAGCCGAAAAAAGGAAACCCAAATGTCAATCAAAATGATAAATGGAGAAATAAAATGTGGTATATCCATGTAACAGGACATTATTATGCCACAGAGCCGTCAAATACCAAATGAAAATACTACAACATGGATGAACCTTGAAAACAGACTAAAGCAAGACACAAAAGGCACATACTGTTTAAATATATATATATTTCATTTATATAAAATGGCGGCAAATACATACAGACATAAATTAGTGGTTGCCAGGGGTGGAGGTTACGGAGAATGGGGAATGATTGCCAATGGTACAGGTATCTTTTTTTTTTTTTTTAAAGATTTTATTTATTTATTTGTTAGAGAGAGAGAGAGCGCGGGCGAGCACAGGCAGACAGAGTGGCAGGCAGAGGCAGAGGGAGAAGCAGGCTCCCTGCCGAGCAAGGAGCCCGATGTGGGACTCTTAATCCCAGGACGCTGAGATCATGACCTGAGCCGAAGGCAGCCGCTTAACCAACTGAGCCACCCAGGTGTCCGGATACAGGTGTCTTTTGAGAGTGGTGAAAATGTCCCGAAATTAAAATTTACTATGGTAGTAGTTACAAAACTTTGTGAATATATGCAAAAAACCATTCAATTATACAACTTAAAACTGGTAAATTTTATCGTGTGATTTATCCCAATAAACCTTTTTTTTTTAAAGATTTTATTTACTTATTTGACAGAAAGAGAGACAGTGAGAGAGGGAACACTAGCAGGGGGAGTGGGAGAGGGAGAAGCAGGCTTCCCAATGAACAGGGAGCCTCAGGGAGCCTGATGCCGGGCTCGATTCCAGGCCCCTGGGACCATGACCTGAGCGGAAGGCAGATGCCTAATGACTGAGCCACCCAGGTGCCCCCCAATAAACCTGTTTTTAAGAAATATCTTATCGGGGGCGCCTGGGTGGCTCAGTGGGTTAAAGCCTCTGCCTCTGGCTCAGGTCATGATCCCAGGGTCCTGGGATCTAGCCCCGCATTGGGCTCTCTGCTCAGGGGGAGCCTGCTTCCCCCTCCCTTTCTCTCTCTGCCTACTTGTGATCTCTCTCTCTGTATCAAATAAATAAATAAAATCTTAAAAAAAAAAAAGGAAGAAAGAAAAAAAAGAAAGGAAAGGAAAAGAAAACCCTTGGGCTTCTGCCCTCTATTTCATTTCTGAGAGTTGGGAGTCTTCAACTTGTATCTTTTCTAACCCATGCATTGATAAAAGTCCCCAAAAGCCTTTCCTCTTTTTAGCAAAGGGTTTTTATTCTTGGAGAGATGTATCAAGTGGGCAGTTGAATCAGAGGGCTCAGTCTGGCTAATACTCTTCTCAAGAAGCTCTTCACACACAGACTTGACATATCCATTTAAAAATTATATACAGACAGAAAACTTGTTATATGCATAAACTATATGAATTGCATGATTTTCAGTATTTATTTTAAAAGTATAAATCTCCAGGAAACACCCAAGTCTAAATAAAAAGTCTATGCCCTAGTTCTGCCTTAGTGCCCTGCACAGCTGGTGTTCCATGTGGTCCTTTGTCTGAGGCCGAGGCTGCCTTCTCACAACTTAAGCCTAGATACCAGTTCCACCACTGACTTAGTCGTGCGACTCTGGGAAAGTTGCTTCCACTGTGTGCCTCTGCTTACTCATTTCCTAAAGCGGGGCTAACAATACCTGCCCACTGGTGTTTAGCAAAAATAAAATGTTAGTGACGCCCTGAACACAACATCTGGCGCCGGGAGATGTGAGGCAGCTGTTGTCTGTATACACTGTTCGGGTGACAAGTCTTTTTCTTTCCATATATTTTTGCACCTTGACTAGCTGGCATTAGCTCTCTCCATCAGCTTCTTCACCTGTAAATATGCTATGTCCAAAGATCGTTGAGAGAATAAAAAGAGGAAAACTAGCGCACAGCAGGCCTAAAAAAAAATGTTATTTTCCGTCTCCATAGCTAAAGCCATTTCTTTAGCATTACCCCACAGCCTCAACGCGGGCCCAGCTAAAACTCCTTAAACACTGCCCGGGGGTCTCCAGACACATCTGCGGACAAACAAGCCGTGCCCGTCTCCAACAACGCCAGCCAGAACTCCACGTCAGGGAGCCATATTTCCCAGCCCAGAAAAGAAAAGGTGTACAGATGTAAGGAGTCTACCACCCCTCCCATCAGTGCCCCTTTCCCAAGACGCCCGGGTCCCCGCACAAAGAGCGCATTCAGCCGGCGCGAGCCGTCCGCCTCCCTCACCCCACCCACCCACCCACCCAGCTGGTGGGGAGGTGCGGTGGAGACCCGACGGGCTGGGGAGGTGCGGGTGGCAACCTCGAGGGAACCGGGCACCCGGGGCTAAGGCGCGCGGGACGGGGTCGCGGCTCACCTTCGCTCGCTTGCGCCGGCTGGTCCGTCGCCCCTCCGGAGTCTCCGCGATTCCCGTTTCCATGGGGGTCGCAGATCCAGGCACGACAGTAGGCCCGGCTTGAGGCCCGGCCGACCCCGGCGGCTCCGCCAGGCCCCCGGGGGGCGAGGCCCGCGGAGGCTCTTTCTTGCGGGGAGTGCGCTCCCCGGCCACCCCCGGGCCGGCCTCGGCAGGGCCCGACAGGCCCGCGGGCGGCGCGGCCACCTCGGAGCCGTTCTCCGCGCCGCCCGCTGCCCCTGGGCCGGCCTCAGTCCCGGCCGCCGCCGCGGCTGCCGCCGCCGCCGCCGCCGCGGCCTTCTTCCCAGACAACATTTCTGGCCGCCTGGCCGCCGACGGCCGGAGGGGCCGCTCGGTCTGTCGGTCCGTGGGTCCGGAGGCGCTTCTCCTTGCCTCACTTCACACGGGGAGCTCGCTGCCAACCGCCGCCGCGTACGCACGCGCTGAGCGCGCTCCAGCCGCGTCCGGACAAAAAGGCCCGGGACGCCCACCGCCCCGCCTTCCCCGACTACCATAGAGCGGCGCCCTCGAGGCTAGAGCGACACCACCGCACGAAGCACAATGCTCTCCTAGAGCGTCGCCTTGGCCTTTGGAGTCGGCAGCCGCACCTTCCCGGTCCTAGGGCTTCTGGGCCATACTGCACCTCCGAAGGCGACCATCTCTTCCAGGGACTTGCATACACCGGTGAATTCGTTCGTTCGTTCTTTCATTCATTCGTCAGTTCGACCAATAGTAATGCTTACTACGAGACAAGGGTTTAATTATGAAGTTTTTCTTTAAAAGAGTTTACAGTTTAGTGAGGGGGAAAACATTGAACCGTAACTGGGAAATCATCTTATTGTTTCATAATTGTCCTGCTTGCACTGGGGAAATCTTGGAGAGCAAATGAATTTCGTGGTAATAAAATGGACAGAAGTTAGGAAATCCACGTTTGAGTCCCAGCTGGATTGCTGTTGCCTCCAGGGCGGTGTTCCTGCGCTTCCTTCTGTCTGGACCTCCTTCCCATTAGCACTCCCTGTCTTCCGCACACAACACCTCTTTCTATTCCAGGTTGATTCTTCCTAGTACTGCAGATGGTGGTGGTGGTTTGTTTGCTTTTTTTTTTTTTTTAAGATTTTATTTATTTATTTGACAGACAGAGATCACAAGTAGTCAGAGAGGCAGGCAGGGAGAGAGAGGAGGAAGCAGGCTCTCTGTGGAGCAGAGAGCCGGACGTGGGGCTCGATCCTAGGACCCTGGGATCATGACCAGAGCTGAAGGCAGAGGCTTTAACCCACTGAGCCACCCAGGCGCCCCGGTGGTTTGTTTTTTTAATTCCTCCAAGATTCCTTTAGTGACCCAACACTGGAACAACTTGTATTCTTCAAGCTTGTTTCTACTTATTACACACAACTATAATTGCTTTTGTACATCTCTCTCTTCAAGCTATAATTTTTTTTAAGTTTTTTTTTTTTTAAAGTAATCTCCACGCCCAACGTGGGGTCGAACTCAAGAGTCACATGCTCTCCTGACTGAGCCATCCAGGCACCCCTTCAAACTGTAATTTTGCAAAAAATTATCCCATTTACATCAAGTTCAAGAACTGGTAAAACTAATCTCTAATGATAGAATCCAATCGGTGATCACTTGGGGTGAGAGTGAGGGTTGACTGCAAAAGAGCAGGAGGGAATTTGCTGGGGTTGATGGAAATTGTTCTTGTTTTTTTTAAATCTTGATTAGGTGGTGTACACCTTAGTCAAGACTCACTGTACTGTACATGTAAAATATTTTCATATTTACTTTATGTCAATTTTACATCAATGAAGTTGAATTTTTTTTTTTAACTAGGCAAACAGGAAAAAAGAGACAATTAAGTCCGGGAAACTTAGAAGCTGTGCAAGAAAAAAGATGTAATCATAGTTCAACAAATGGCTCAGCTATGAACTACACTGACATAGCCATAATAACATAAGCATTAATATTGTTTTAACCAAAGCGATAGAATTATACTGAGGATGGAGGAAAGAGAAGGTGTGTGGAGGAGAGGAATGGAGAGGGGTTTATAGAATCAGAAACGAAATGGGGATGGGGGAGATTCTGCATGGGAGCTAAATGCTCATCTTCCATCATAAAAAGATAATATATAACATCAAAATTGAAAAACCAAGAATTAACAGTACAAGCATACAATTTAGATGTATGAAGATAAATACCAGAAGAAACAGTTAAAAAGTTGGAATGAGTTGTCTGAGTCATATAACTTGAGGATGGAAAGGGACAGATATATCGAAGCTTGATTGTTTCAAACCCTGTAGATCTGATTGTGCATTTAACAATTTGATAAAACTTAAAATTAGATTTTCAAAATATGCATATCTTTTAGTCCAGTAATTCCACTTTCCAGAGGATGTTCTAGGAAACTATTTAAGTATGTGTACAAAGATTTAACTTTAGTACTGTTTACCTCAAATTATATATAATAGCAATAAAGAAGAATTAACTTAAAGGCCCAACAATGGCCACTAACTGAATATATTAGAATATCATAGCCATTAAAACTGACACTTCAACATGAAGAACTCTCATACAAAATAGTGAGCATATGTCAAAGATGTATTTAACTCATTATTGAGAGAACCAGTAAGATGACAATGCTGGTTCAAAGGAAAACATGAAAACCTGATATATAGTCACTAGTCAGTGGAAAACAATGCTGGAATAAAATTGCAAAGTTAAATAAGAAACAAATGGTTTAAATGTCTTCCAAGGACATAAAACTGTAGAGTTTGAGGTTATGTTTTCTATCAGACACAACTCATTTGCCTCTATTTCCAAAAACAACAACAACAAATCATTTGCAACTTAACCCATTTTAAAAATTTTGTGGTAAAAGACACATAATATAAAATTTATCACCTTAATCATTTTTAAGTGTACAGTTCACTGCAGTTAATTACATTCCTTTAGTGTTGTACTCATGGTTGTACAATCTCCAGAACTCTCATCTTATGAAATTCTGTGCCCATTAAACCATGACTCGTCATTTCTCCCTGCCTCCTAGCCCCTGGCAAACACTATGTTACTTTCTGTCTCTATAACTTTAACTACTCTGGGTCTCTCACATAAGTGGAGTCAGAGGACTTTTGTGTTTTTGTGACTGGCTGCTTTCTCCGAGCATAATCACCTTAAAGTTCACCCATGTTGTAGCATATGTCAGAATGTCCTTCTTTTTTTTTTTTTTTTTTTTAAGATTTTATTTATTTATTTGACAGAGCTAGGATCACAAGTAGGCAGAGAGGCAGGCAGAGAGAAAGAGAGGAAAACAGGCTCCCTGCTGAGGAGAGAGCCCGATGCGGGGCTTGATCTCAAGACCCTGGGATCATGACCTGAGCTGAAGGCAGAGGCTGAACCCACTGAGCCACCCAGGTGCCCTTCCTCTTTTTTTTTTTTAATGTTAGTTCATGTCTTTCTTCAACCCATATACAATTACGTGTACTCTGGTCTGTCGAAGCGGTAGGTCAGACAACATTTGCCACAGTAACATCTGTTAAAGTGCTAGCCGTAAGAACACCAGCGTCACATTCATTTGAAGGGCACACCCAGCAAAGGTGACTGATGTAACCCTTCTCATCTACCTTAGAGATAGTATTTCAGGATGGCTGGCTTAACCTTCTTTCTCTTATGCTTATTCTTCTTGGGCGTGGTGTAAGACTTCTGTCTTTTCTTTGTGCCACCACAAAGTCTCAACACAAGATGAAGAGTGGACTCCTTTCAAATGTAGTCAGATCTTACTTAGTATGTCCACCTTCCAGGTGCTTGCCATTGAGAATCAGCCTCTGCTGATCTGGAGGAATTCCTTCCTTACCCTGGTTCTCCGCCTTTGCATTTTCTATTGTATTTGAGTGTTCAGCCTCGAGAGTGATGGTCTTTCCCATAAGGGATTTCATGAAAATCTGCATATTGGCAGCAGTTCTACGTTGGATGGTGGATGGGAAAGGAGAACGTGGCAACAGCCCTTAGCGTTTTCTGAATTTCCTTCCTTTTTAAGGATGAACAATTCCATTGTATGCATCTTGTCTATCCATTCATCTGTTGTTGGATTTTGCGGTTGCTTCCACCTTCTAGCTATTGTGAATAATGCTGTTATGAACATGGGTGTACAAATAGCTCTTTAAGACCCAGCTTTTGGGGTGCCTGGGTGGCTCAGTTGGTTAGGCCTCTGCCTTCAGCTCAGGTCATGATCTCAGGTTCCTGGGATCGAGCCCCGCATCGGGCTCTCTGCTCAGCAGGAGCCTGCTTTCCCCCTCTCTCTGCCTACTTGTGATCTCTGTCTGTCAAATAAATAAATAAAATCTTTTAAAAAAAGAAAGAAAGAAAGAAAAAGATCCAGCTTTCAAGTGTAATTGCTGGAGCAACTTATCCAACTTTTACAAAGGTAGCATCTGACTTTACAGAGTCAAGACTCTAACCAATATTAAACAGTACTATCAAAGTTACCTTCCCCTAAAGCATCAGATGACCAACAGGTAGACCAGCTGGACAATATTCTCATATGACTGCGTAGACAAGCTCAGAGTAATCTCTTCGTCTTATTTCCAGATCTTGGGTAGTTTTTCTTTTCAGTCTCCCTCACAATGAAGGTAGGGGCTGTGCCGCTGGCCATTTTATTCCCAGTGGCAAGGCCCAGAACTACTGTGGAATAAATGAGGTATCACTCTAGCCGACATCACCTGGCTGTTATGAGGACGTCATGAGATGTTGCTTACAAACTGCCTGTCAAAGTCTGGCACACAGTGGCTGCTTAAGACATAGGAGTAGTGAATATTATTGTTATGCGACAGCTGGGAGAGGGCGGCTGGTTATGACTCAGAGGAGGGGGCAGCCACAGCTCCTGTCATGGAGGGCAACTGTCCTAGAGGGGTCACCAAGGCAGGGTCTTGGGGCCTAGGTGCCTCCAAGCCATAATGCTGGGGGAAATAATGTCTCTTTTTAGGTATCTCCATGGGATACTTGCTTCCTCAGGCACCGTAGGAGCATTGGTGGCTTGGCTGATCAGCTATAAGCCAGCCTTGTTTGGCTTCCTATTCCTTCTGCTGTTGCTTAGCAACTGGCTGGTCAAGCATGAACTCAAGCCCACTCCCCCAGAGCCCCCGAAGGTGAGCAAGAGGGGCCTTAGCTTCAGCTAAGGATGATAGAATATTTACAGCTAGACTGGGGGGATGGGGGACAGGGAAGATGTCAGGATAATGGGGGCATGACTGAAATATCCACAGCTCTGGGTCTAAGCCCCTGTTCTACAACTCCCACTTGGGGGATGGAGGACAAAGCACTTCTTTTACAAGGCATCAGTTGCCTGGGCTGTGAAAGAGAGACCATCCCTAGACAAAAAAAACAACAACAAACAAAGGGAAACAGAGAACTGGTGGTTGCCAGAGGGGAGGTAGGTGGGGAAGGAATGAAATATGTAAAGGGGGTTTAGAGTACGCTTATCTTGATGAGACTGAAAAATGTATTTATACAGTCATAGAATCACCGTGTTGTATACCCGAGTATACAATAATTAGTATACACTGTATACTAATCATACTTCAATAGAAAGAAAACAAAGAGAAAAAACTTGTTAAAAAAATGGGGGACCATCCCAGACTCTCCTACTTCATGTCTGATGTCAACACGGTTTGGCAACAGTAACCATTACTTTAAAGTGGAAAAATTTTAAATAGATAAACTAAAGATACCGGTGGAACACAGACGCATCTCTAGAATGGCATAAGGAAGACGGCAGAAATGTACCCAGATTACTACACCTTTTACGGAAAGTTAAAAAAGCACATGAAACCATACCCCGCCTTGTCTGTGGATGCCTATGTATACGGAAAATATCTTAAGGTTGGATCTCTCTACCTCTGGGCGTTTGATATTTTGAGTGAGATAATTCTTGATTGTGAGGGCCTGTCCTGTGGATTGTACGATGTTTAGTGACATCCTTAGCTTCTACCCACAGATGCTAAGAGCACCTCCCGGCCCCCCTATTGTGACAACCAACAATGTCCAGACATTGCCAAATGTCCAGTGGGGGAGGCAAAAGAGCCTCCCACTGAGAACCACTGTTGTAAAGAAATATATGGGAAAAATAACTTCTGAGTTCGGGATTGCCGTTGAGATGAGGTTCAGAGGGAGAGGGAACTCAATGAGAAGGACCCACAAGGGACTCCAGTTACATTTGCCATATTTTATTTCTCACACTGGTATGGGAACGTGGGTATTTGCTAAAAATATTCATCTTTTTTTGCATGTCTGAAATTTATTAAGATTTTTATTTATTTATTTGACAAAGAGAGAGAGAGACAGCACACAAGCAGGGGTAGCAGCAGGCAGAGGGGGAGGGAGAAGCAGCCTCCCCGCTGAGCAGGGAGCCTGATGAAGGACATTGGGACTCGATCCCTAGAGGATCGGGTGTTGGGACTCGATCCCTGGAGGACCTGAGCTGAAGGCAGATGCTTAACTAACTGAGCCACCCAAGTGCCCATGCATGCCTGAAATATTTTAAATGGTTTTAATGATGAGGAACTTGTAGCTGACTCCAAAAAGAAAAAAAAAATTAAGTATTTTTTTAAAGGTTTTATTTATTTATTTATTTGACAGAGAGAGAAGTCACAAGTAGGCAGAGAGGCAGACAGAGAGAGGGGGAGAAGCAGGCTCCCTGCTGAGCAGAGAGCCCGATGCCGGCTCGATCCCAGGACCTCGAGATCATGACCTGAGCCGAAGGCAGCGGCTTAACCCACTGAGCCACCCAGACGCCCCAAAATTAAGTATTATTAATGGTGTAGAGAAAGATGAGGATTAGAGAGATCAGAGTGTGTCATGAGACCACGGGAAAGTTGGAAGGTGGTGATTTTTATGAGGCCTGACAACAATCTCAGGCACACTGGGAGAAACACACTCTCTGGGAGACAGCTATATCTGCTCTAAGTGCTTTCTCTCCCCTGTTAATACAGATAAGCAGGCCATTTCATTTATTCCTAGAAACCAAAGGTAAGTATGGGTCCTAGGAGTTTAGGGGCTCCCAAACTGAGAAGGGGACATTGCCTCACTGGACCCCAACTCTCTCACCCATAAGATGTGGCAAAGATGCTCTCCTTGAAGGCTGCTTGTGAGGACTGATTAGCAGGCTGTTTATAAATCGCTATTAACCAACGTTTCCTTTTTTTGGGGTGCGGGGAGTCTAGGAAGAGGCAGAGAAACCAAAGCCTCCTGAAGTCAAACCCAACAGCCACATCTTGAACACGAAAGAAGTCGAGAGATTGCACGCCTGCTTTGCCCTCCAGGACAAGGTCCTTGAACGGCTTATGTTCAGTGAAATGAAGCTGAAGGTCTTAGAAAATCAGATGTTCATTGTATGGAATAGAATGAGCCATCGCAAGAGGTCGAGCCGGCAGCGGACTTTCCCCATGAGGAAACACAGAGTAAGGAGACATGACTCAGTTTTCTCCATCATCTCTGACTGCACTTCAAATTCCCCCTAAAGAGGTCAGACAGACTGGGGTGGGCTGGCCTCTTTGGATGTTACCTTTACTCAGTAAAGCCCAGTCAGAGACTATTGAATTTTCTTCGTAAATCACACTGGAGCAGGACTGGAGGCTGAAAGGCCAATCACCTTTGGGAAAGAAAGCAGTCCTCACTCGGTCAGCTGTGTTACGCTCTAAGAACAACCTGAGGGGGCTCCAGAACCCGGCTCCTCCTCTCTTTCGGCTGACCACATTAATCTCGTCCAGGGCCCTGTCCCTGTTCACCTTGAGTCTTATAATGGCCTCTCCTGGGCTGCCACAGCTCCCAATCTTTTCCTTCCCCTTCCCCTCTGCTCAGAGGCCAGAGCCAAGCTCTGCCAAGTGGGCAAGTTCACTGCCTGTTCTTGAGCCTATACCTGCTGTGGTTGACAGAAGAAAGGCCACACTCCTTACCGTGGTGTTCATATCCTCCATGATCTGACCCCTTTTCCAGGCTTGCCCCCCATCCCCTTACTCTCCCACATGTGCTTTATACCTTGTGCCGGAATATCCTAAACTTCAGTCATCGGGTACCCCCTTTGTGATTTTTGCCAGAGCCATGAACCACCTGAATGTTTAACTCAATATCGGCCCTTTAAATGGACTCGTTTCCTTAAATAAATGTACCTGTGAAAGAAAAGTCATAATAAAAATAACTAACTGTACATTAAAAAGCTGTATCATTTGAGGGCACCTGGGTGGCTCAGTTGGTTAAGCAACTGCCTTCAGCTCAGGTCATGGTCCCAGAGTCCCAGGATCGAGTCCCGCATCGGGCTCCCAGCTCCATGGGGAGTCTGCTTCTCCCTCTGACCTTCTCCCCTCTCATGCTCTCTCTCACTCTCTCTCTCTGAAATAAATAAATAAAATCTTAAAAAAATATATTTATTAAAAAAAGCTGTATCATTTGGCTAAAATAGAACATAACTGTCCAAAAAAAAAAAAAAAAAAAAGCAGCAGCAGCAGACAGTGAAGACAGAACCATGTTACTAAAGTTCCAACCAGAGCTTGGTTGCCCACTGGAAAAGTCTGAGCCTGGGAATTTGGGGTTATAAAGAGAAATTAGTAACTATTAGTGTTTGAGAGATACATTAGCACCAAGCTAAGACTTTTCTCCATAAGGAGAACTAGAAGGAAATCACTACCTCACCATGGGATCCTGTGTGGCTTAGTGCCTTGTTGGGGCCCACCTAAAAGCATCTCTAATCAAACCAGATAGCTGGTCATCCCCCAAATGCATCCACATCTTTGCTTGTATGATTTCTTCCCCTGGAATTCCTTATCTTCCCCCCTCTTTTTTTTTTTTTTTTTTTTTGATTTATTTATTTGACAGACACAGTGAGAGAGGGAACGCAAGCAGGGGGAGTGGGAGACGGAGAAGCAGGCTTCTGGCTGAGCAGGGAGCTTGATGCGGGGCTTGATCCCAGGATCCCAAAAACCCTGAGACCATGACCCAAGTCTTGCTCCTCTGTTTACTGCCCCCCACAGGACCCAACACTGGGGCTGGTATACAGTCAGTCAGTGCTTTCTTTTTTTTTCTTTTTTTTTTTAAAGATTTTATTCATTTGTCAGAGAGAGAGAGAGAGAGCGCGAGCACAGGCAGAGTGGCAGGCAGAGGCAGATGGAGAAGCAGGCTCCCCGCCGAGCAAGGGGCCCGATGTGGGACTCGATCCCAGGACGCTGGGATCATGACCTGAGCCGAAGGCAGCCGCTTAACCAACTGAGCCACCCAGGCGTCCCTGAAGGCAGACTCTTAACTGACTGAGCCACCCAGGCGTCCCCAGTCAGTGTTTTCTAAATAGCATCCCTGATGGTTGATCCCAGTCTTATGGGTCCTGACATGTTTTCTGCGCCCTCCTTTTATGATGACTCTCCTATAACTTTTTTTTTTTTTTTTTTAAGAGCAGGATCTCTGGAGCCTAACATCCTGGCTTTAAATCCCACCTCTAGTGCTTGCTTCGGCAGCACATATACTAAATCCCACCTCTACCACTCCCAGCTGTGTGCTCTCAGACAATTCTGAGGTGTTCATTCTTGCTGTACCTCACTTCGCTCGACTGTCAAATGGGGAGAGTAGCACTATCACCCTGCTTGCGTGCTGTGAGGGGTAGGTGAGTTACCACACGCCCTCAGGTCTGTCTTCCCATGACCTCCCTACCTAAAACCATAAGCCTCCCTTGTGGGTCAGGTACCTTCTCCTTGCCTCTCCAAGTCCACTCTCCACTCTGGGGTGGCATCGGGCTGCTTTAGGGCTGGCTGGGTTCTTTCACAGAGGGTCATACCTCTCAGGGAGGCTCTCTCGACGGGACCTTCTTCTTCCAGGTTCCCTTTGGAGCCGGGGGGAGGTGCATCCCCCCCTCCCCCAGTTTTCCAGCCCAGGGGGACTGCACTCTTTTTATTTATTTTTTTAAAAAGATTTTATTTATTTATTTGTCAGAGAACGTAAGCACAGGCAGACAGAGTGGCAGGCAGAGGCAGAGGGAGAAGCAGGCTCCCCGCTGAGCAAGGAGCCCCATGCGGGACTCGATCCCAGGATGCTGGGATCATGACCTGAGCTGAAGGCAGCTGCTTAACCAACTGAGCCACCCAGGTGTCCCTGCACTCTCTTTAGATGCTTCTCACACTTTTGTCAACAGTCCCTTTCACGTAGCTTCATGGGCCATTGCTGTATGGCCAGGTCATGGGACCACCTAGAACTGGACCAGCAGGAGCATCTCTGCTGTGGAAACAGATAAAGCAATTTGGCTACAAAGTCCAAAGGTAGGTGATATGTGAACAAGCTTGCAATAAAACACTGGACACTAAATCCTTGCCTGGACCTACCAATAACCAAACAACCATGGAGGTCTGAGGTGGCCCAGTGAAGATCCACTTGACCCATGAAGTCATTCGTACTCACAAGTATGACTCTCTTGCAAGAAATGCTGGCCTGTGGCTCAAGGTCTATCTCAAGAACTTGGGCATCTGACCAGTTCATAATAGCCAAATTGGTGGCAGTGAATTCTGACTGCCGTAGACCTGATTTAGGACATGGGGTGGCTATTCTCTTCACCTAGCTAGATTCCTAAGGTTCTGATGAGCACCTTTGCCATGTGCTAAGATTTCCCGATGTGATACAATCTGACAATGGAACTCTGTTTATAGCTGCTGCCTCCCACTTGTGGGCCCTGTCAATACAGAATTCTCTTGCTCTTCCACACTTGCCCCCTGCAGATGGTGGGTACAAGGGAGCTTTAGCATGGCTCCTTCAAGGTGCAATTAGATCCGCACTCCCTCATCTTCTGTGGGCAGCTAGGAAAGGGAAGGGTACACCTGACATGTCAGGCAGAATGCTAACTTCTGGGTTCCTATGGAGAGCAGGGCTCTGGGAAAGGACAAGTGATCTGGCTCATCCCAGGCTCATGACAGCCCTCAGGTGATGATCTAGCAAGAACATATGCCAGAGATCTGAGGAAACAGACTGGGATGGAGGGCTAAATAAACCTGCCTTATTTTCCAGCGTGGGCCAGGCAACACTGAAGGGCCTCTAGCAGCTGCTCAGGCCAGAGCCCATGGCGTAAACCTATCACAGTGCTGAACATACACCACCCTGCCCCCCCCACCCCCGCACCATCCCTAGCTATGGGAGACTTATTAACGATTCACTCTCTGACAAGGGCAAGGACATTGTTCCTAGCTGGCCACAGCCACCAACAGCTGTGTCTTGGGCCTCCACAACCATGCTTCCATCCCCTGCTCAGAGGGATAGATAGTTCCTCCAATCTGGTATAGACTGCTCCTGGGGCCAGATGGCTCAGGCCTCCACCGTGGACTTTGTACCATCACTCCAGGCTCTTCCCTCCCCCTCCGGTGTCCTCCCCCGCCTCCTCCGCCCATTGCCAACAACAGCTGGAAATCCTCTTGAGAAATCCTCTTAGGAGCTGATTTCTACCCCTGCTGTTTGTTACACTCTTACTGAGCTCCATCCCTAGTGGGCAGGCTTATGTTGATGAGCCCTAGGTCAGGGGATGGACCTAGTAAAAATCTGGATTGTATGGGAAGACCCTGGGGGCTCACTCCAATTTCAAGCAATGAGATGACAGCAGGTGGGCTCCAGGGGGGGCACCCTTCCCCAAAGCAGAAACCACTGCACAAGGTCTCCCCTTCCCTCAGGGTCTTCAGGGACCTCAGCCTGGCAAGCAGTTTCCCTTGTGCCTGAGCTCAGACCAGCTTTTCTTTACTTGCAAGGCTGACCTCACTTGGTCTATACAGTAGAGTAGTGGGGGGTGGGGGAAATCTTCTGGAGCACATGCCAGGATGTTTCTGTCTGTGCCCTGACCCTTGAACCTCTCTCCATACTACAATGAGAGACTGCCTGATGCACCAGCACCTCATTAACTGTGACCCGCCGTGTCTGGGTCCCCTGGTAAAGCCCAATTTGCACCCACAATGCATGACTTTGTGCTCTTTGCCTTCATCCCACACTCACAGCTCCTCGACCTCAGGGCTCAGGGCTCAGACTCTCCTTCACTTCATTTCACTCCCTGGTGATGGCTTTAAATATTCTCTACTATTTTCTAATGTCAGTGATTTTCTAAATTGTATCTTTGATACGGACCTCTAAGTTCCAGATTCAAATGGCCCATTGCCTACTTCTGTACTTTCATTCAGCTCAGAACTAATGACAGTGCTCAACACTGTCCCTTTGCCCCAAACCCCTCCCACACACAGGATTCCCCCTTCTGGTGGCTTAGGCCAAAACCTCTGGGGCCCTTCCTGAGTCTTCTCTCTCCTGTTCGGCTCTAATTCACCAGCGAGTCCAACTTCAAAGCATATCAAGAGTCTGGGACTCTAGGGGCGCCTGGGTGGCTCAGTGGGTCAAAGCCTCTGCCTTCAGCTCAGGTCACAATCCCAGAGTCCTGGGATCAAGCCCCTTCAACAGGGAGCCTGCTTCCCTTCCTCTCTCTCTGGCTGCCTTTCTGCCTACTTGTGATCTCTGTCTGTCAAGTGAATAAATAAAATCTTAAAAAACAAAAAAAGTCTGGGACCCTAGGTAGGAGCCTCCACGGCTTCTGAACAGCCCTGGCCTCCCCGCCCCTCCCCTGGCCCTCTAGTTGGCCCTCCACACAGAAGCCTGAGTGATCCTTTAAAAATGTGAGTCAAGTCCTGCCACTCCCCAAGTCCTCTGCTCCCCCCCTGCAAGGGCTCTCCTATATCACTCAGAGTGAGAACCAACCCCCTTCCCTCAGCCAGCAGAGGTTTCCCATGACCCGGTCCCCCATTACCTTCCCCACCTGGCTGACTGCCCTGCCCCCCAGTCTGCTCTAGACTCCCATCTCCTTGCTTTTTCCTTTGGCACGCTGGGCACATTCTTGCCCTCCGACAGGCCTTTGCATTGGATGTTCCCCCACCAGGGGCTCTTCCTCTCCTGGCCATATACCTAACTCCCTTACCTCCTTTGGGTGGTTTGCTGGATGTTTCTTTCTCAGGGAGGCCACCCTGACCTCTCAGTGTAACCCTAGAACCCCCCACCTCCAGCTCTGCTTTGCATAGCCTGCAACACGGTCTAACGCGCTACTTACTTGCTCGGCTGCTTCTGCTAGAATGGATGTTCTACAAGGTCAGGGACCTGCTTTGTTCACGGAGATAGTTCAAGCACCTGGAACAGTGTCCAGCATTTAGTAGACGCTCAACAACTACGTGCTGGGTGTCTGGCTGGCTCAGTCGGAAGAGCCTGTGATGCTTGAGCTTGGGTCATGAGTTCGAGTCCCATGTGAGGTGTATAGATTATTTAAATATATAAATTTTAAAAATACACATGTATTGACAATGAGTGCTTGTTGCTATGTCTGCCTTGCCCTTTGTCCACCCCCAAACCCGAGTGTAAGATCTGGCAAAAGGTAAATCCTTGGCAAGTGTTTGTTGGGTGACTCAGTGGAAAAGTGAGCAGACAGATGGATCAATTAATCAACATGAGCCTGACCGGGGGAAAATGCTAAGTATCTTCACAGATCCTCTGGGAAAGATACCTTCCTTTTTTAAAGTTTAGTTTGTCCTTGACATCTTTTCGGCCCCTTTCTCCATTCCAAGCAATCCTGATGCTGAGGGTAGGTGCAGTCGTTTTCTCTCTCTGGGGATGTTCTGGAGTGGATTTGGGGACAAGAGAGCAACCTCAAAATAATCTGGGCAGCAAGCCACGGGGACCTCTGGAGAGAGTTTCAGGACGGGGACAGACAGAGGAAGTCAGCAAGAGTCCCTCAAGCCCACAGTCCACTTGAACTCGGGAGTCCCTTCTACCCCTTTGTGTTACAAGTCCTGCTCCTAGTTCTAAAAACCTAAGCATGGTTTTCAGAGAAGAGACATCAGGAAACACCTCCAGGAAGTGTTGGGACAATTGGAATGAGTTCTGAAACTAGAGGGAGAATGAGGGAGAGAGGAGGGTGGAAGGGAGGGGAAGGGGAGGCGGGGGAGAAGGGGAAGGTGGGCAGAATGGGGATGAAGAAAGGGGAAGAGACCAGCTGCAGGGGCCTGAGTGGAGAGCCCTGAGAGGAGACGTAATGGGATGTTGGTCATCACATGGCTCACATGTGCTTAGCTAGTGCAATCCACACTCTCACCCTAAGGGGGTAGCCTCTTTACCGATCAACACAAGGAGGTCCAACAGAAGCCAAGAAATCCAACCAAGGGCGCATAGTCAGTGGTGGAGCTGGGATTCGAACCCTCGCAGTATGACTCAAGGGTTGAATTTTGATTTTTCCAAAGAGCAGTAAGCAGCCATGGAAGGTTATTTAAGTAAAGGACGGATATGATCTCTCATGTATAAAGAGGATGAACGACTCCTCCCTCAGGGGGCTGTTGTGGGGATTATCTTTGTTCCTGCACAGAAAGCCCTGACGAATTCCTAGGGGAAGGGAAGCGCTCCTGCTCCCAAGGGTTCTACACACAGGCCTCTGCTGCCACCGTGTGGCCACTTTGCTGTATGACATGCTGTGGATTCTCTTGGGCTTAACTTCAGAAGGGGCGAAACTGGGCTGGGTTGATGACAGGTGGCTGCTTTGGGGAGGGAGGAGCTCTGGAAGTAGCTGGTGTTCTGGGGGTAAGGGTCTTTGTCAGTAGTGTGGAACCCTGGTGTGGACTGATGTGAGTATTCAGCCCCGGTCTGGAGGTAAACCAGAGTGAGATGTGGTCCTCAGAGGGGGCGGGAGACAACATGGGAGGCGCCCCGATATTCGGGAAACAGCGTTAGCACACAATCTGTGACCCAGCAGCAGGCTGCCAGGCAAAGACTGACCAAGTGGCCGGGTACAGAAGACATGGGTTCCCACCCCCACCGCTGTCCTTAAGCTTGCTATGTGACTCTGGGAAGTACCCCCGTCTCAGAGCCTGTTTCACCAGCCCTACAATGTGGAGTTGGGGCAAAACCACTCAGCCCTCTTCTTGTTCTAATTTAGTAAGTCTCTATTCTGGGCCAGCCCGTATTTTTGGCCACAGGGGACGCGGACTGGGTCCAGAAGGCCTGCCCCTACCCCTTCACATATGGGACCCTAAGCATCAACAAAGTGGGGAGAATTGTTCCATTCCTGTCAAACATGGGGTGGCTGGGAGGCAACTGCGGGGCCCTACTGAGATAAGGGTATGGAAGCTGGTGTGATCCATGAATTGTAGAGGAGCCATGCTCCTCAAAATGTGGTCCACGGCCCAGCCTCGACCTCACCCGGGAGCTGGTTAGAGGCGTAGAATCTCGCATCCTGCTCTGACCCCCTGATTCAGAGCCTGCAGTTCGACTTGGCCCCAGACTGTTCCTGCAGACATTTAAAGTGAGTTGGAGACATACTGCTCAGGGGCAGTGCTTCCTAACCTTGGCCACAGGTGGCGTCACCGAGGCCACGTCCCTGAGCATCTCTAGGTGTGGAACCCAGATACCAGTAGGTTTGAAGCTCTCCAGGTGATTCCAATGTGCAGCCATGTCTAGTGGCAGGAAGGCAAATATATTTACTTTTTTTGTGTCAGCAAAACCCATAGTAACTTTCTAGAATGTTCACCGAGAAGGATATCTGACACGGGGGCTGGGTAGAATTGCACCACAAAGCTACATGGTCACAAGAAGCTGGCCTTTATGGAGTCTTTACTCAGTGGCAGGTCCTAGGCTACTTGCTTCACCAGCACGCTGCCATTTAATCCTCCCGGTCACCAAGATAGGATTGTCCCTATTTTACAGATGAAGAAATAAAAAGGGCTACAGGAGCAGTGACAGAACCAGTTATCTGAATATTTAACAATTAGGTTGACCCCTGGTGGTCTTCAAACTATGTTCCTTGGAACCCCAGGTGCCTCAGAGGCAGCTGAGGAGCTGGAGTGGGGGCAACGGATGGGTCTGGGAGGCCTGTGGGTCATCTCTCTGGCATACCAGGCTTGGCAGACACTCCTTCCGGAGAGAGCATTCCCTTGCCTGCCAGCCTGGAGCATCTTGGATCACATGGTGTTGCCCAGGCTCCCTGACAGATGTGCCCCCCTCCCTGCCGCTCAGGGACCCCTGCAACTAATCCTAATGGTGGAGGGCATGTGGAGGGATTAGTGCTGGGGTAATCCGCACTACATCTGCCAGCCCCTGGGGAGCCTGGTTGAAGTCTGCATCTCAGAGCCCAGGATGCCATTCTTGTCCCCTGGAACATGGGGACTCCTGGAGGCCCTGGCCAGCCATGGCTGGGCCCGAGTTGCCCTGTCCTTCCTGAGCCTTCCAGAAGAGGGTGAGTTGGGGCTAAGGACGTGGGGGTCAGACAGCGTTGTTTCTGAGGCTGGAAGGGGAGGCAGGGCCAGGAGGATGACCAGCTGTCCTGATTTTCCCAGGACGGAGGGATCTGGAACTTACAGTGCTAAAATCATGACAGAGCCGGGCAGACCTGCACAGTTGGTCAAGCTCACAGGTTTTCTTGCCTTGGAAGTGGAGCTTCGTGGTGGGGAGCGGGCGCTTTGCCCATCCCATTCCATCCCATCCTTATCACACCCCACCCCCCTCCCATTGCCTTCTCACATTTCTGTCCCCTCCTTTCTTTCCCAGACTCCAGGACCTCTCTTTGCCTTTATTCCTCTCAGTTTTTCACTCACAGGGTCTCTGGGGCTGTAGACCAGAATTCTCAAGGAGCTGGAGTCTTTCACGCTGTGGAGAGAATGAAGACCCAGGTGAGAGAGAGCCCCACCAAGGCTTGCTTCAAATAGTGGCCTAAATTACTCCACGTCACCTTCATCATCCTTACTAACATTTCTTCAGTGGTTTGCACCATAGGCCAGGAATAGTTTCAAGGAGTTTACATGAAAACCAACCAGAAATCACTCCCCTTCCTTCTCATATCCCCAGTCCCCTGGCAGGAGTGCCCCCGATTCATCCCCACTACCTGCTCAGTGAAGCTTTCCTCCCCCTCCCACACAGAGGCTGAGTTCATGGGTCCCTTGGAGACCCGAGAGCTGTCTGCTCATGCTCTGTTTACATCTCCCTCCCAGAGAAACTTCTGCACTAGCACCAATTAGTGGACAGCTTTCTAGGTGCTTTGCATGCATTATGTCATTTGCCCACATCTAACTTCTATGAGGTGTAGGAATGATGGTCATTCCCATCACACAAACAAACGGAGACTCAAAGAGGTGAAGTCATTCATCCAAGGCCAGTAAGGGCAGAGCCAGCATCGAGTCTTGCTTCACCTGACCCCAGAGCCCTTCTGTGTGGCCACTCCCCCATCCTGCTGGCTCCATGGGGGACAGATGTTGGCCAAAGGCTCTGTAGCACTGTGCTCAACACACAGCTGACCCTTGGAGACTGTATTCTGGATGAATGACTGGACAAGGAGGGTTATACCAGAGTGGGCAGTGAGGAGGAGAACGGAGGTGAGTGTCTTGTGACTGTAGACCACCTTGGGAAGGAGCTGGTGAGGGATGGCATTTGGGGGAAGTCAGACTCTTCCCGAACCCTCCCCCTGCCAGCATGTTCCAGCCGGCAAGGGAGAGGGGGAGAGATTCCTAGTGGCTACTGCAAGTCACCATGTGAACAGCTGGTGAGCAGCTGAGAGGTGAAATACTGATTCTACCTTTGGGTCTCTTGGAATAAATCCTGAGACTGGAGACAGGCATGGGATGAGATGGGGCCCCAGAGGAGGGCTATGGATCAGGAGTGCATCAAGCCCAGTCACATGGTGAGGTGGGGTGGGGTGCTGCAGAGCACAGAGCTCAAGTCCCACTAGGTCATGTGCTGTCCACAACCTCAGCGAGGGATGTAAAGTCTCTGAATTTCGTTCTGCACTTGGAAATGAAACGCCCATCTTCTGGCCCCTGAGACAGAGGCCTGTTGGGGGAGATCAGGCTGCCCTCCCACCAGAGCTCCCTCCCTGGCTCTGCCCCAGGGGTCTTGTGCTCATGCTCAAAGGGAAGCCCCTTCCAACCTCCCTCCCAGACAATGTCAGAGGACCCCGCCATCCACTCCTCGTGCCTGAAGCCCCGTCTTGCATCTGATGTCATCCCTCTGACACCCAGGTGGGGAGACATCCTAACGCTCTTGGGCTCTTTAAATGGGTTCATTTTAAAAAATGGAGGTATAGTTTATGTGCATTCAAAAGTCACTCTTCTGGGCGTACAGTTTTATGAGTTTTGACAAATGCACACAATCCTGTGGCCACGATCTGGATATAGGATGGTTCTGTCACCTCCCACAGTTCTTTCCGCTCCTCTGTAGTCTACCCCATCCCTATCCCCAGTGGTTTTCTGTCCCTACAGTTCTGCTTTTTACAGAATGTTATGAAAATGGAATTATACAGACTGTGGCTTTTTGAGTCTGGCTTATTTCACTTAGCAGAATGCATTTGAGATTCATTCACGTTACTGGGTGTATCAGTAGCTTGTTCCTTGACACCGCTGCTGTGTTCTATTGTAAGGATGTAACAGGGTTTGTCTATCCATTCACCAGTTCAGGGACATTTGGGTTGTTTCTAACCTTTGGAAATTACAAATGAAGCATGGCTTTAGTGGGAACCCCAAATTCTAGAGATGGAAATAGAATGAAATTTCCAGATGGAAATGTTAACTCTACAAATAGTCCATCTTGCTCCAACAGCTGAAGTCACGGGGACCCAGGAGGGGAAGGGGCTTGCTGTAGTTACAATCGGCTCAGGAAGTATGGCCGAGATTTGAACCCAAGACTTCCAGCCTGCAGAACAATGTAAAATTCAAAATGTATTTCCTGAGCATCCCCAGCAGAGTGCTAAGAGCTGTTGGCGTAAAGGCCAAGAAGGAAAGATCCTGGTGGGGGAGACATCTGCCCCAAGGAGGGAGCCAGACCAAGAAGCCAGTAGTCCAGGGCGGATTACTATTACAAGGCAGGATGGGGTGCGCATCAGAGACAAGAGGCCCTCAATTCTGCCTAGGGGAGAATGAGAAGGCTCTAGAGATGCCCATGGGTCTTAAGGGAAGAGAACAAGTTTGTCAGGTGGAAGAGGATAGAAAGGGCCTCACAGAGGGGAATGACAGGTGCAAAGCCACGGAGAGGGGGATGAGGCATAAAGAGGCAAGGGGGAGGGGAGGAGAAGGAGAGGCAGGAAGTGGGCCCACGGGGCTGGTTGGGGTCTGATCATAGCAAGTCTTTCCAGCCAGACTGTTTCCTGTAGGACAGTGTCATAGTTCTGGGCTCAATGTTTATGCTTCCTTCATCACAGAAGAGTGTGTGGGATTGGATAGAGGCAAGGAATCAAAACTCAGTGAGACCTTAACGAACAGAGCCCACAGAGCAGGTATTGGTAGGTACACACCCTTGGTGTGTTTCAGGGATGACATACAGGCCAGTGGGGGACAGGACTGGAGTATGTGATATATGGCGCTGAGAGACTGATTATGCACATGGAAAAAACAAAGTTAGATTTCTTCTCTATACCATAACCCAAAATATTTCTGTGTGTGGAAGTCTAGAAATCTACATTTACAACATCTGTACACACACACACACACACACACACACACACACATACACACACACACAGAACAAACAAAAAACACAATATTGATGAATTTGATTTGATTGGTAGGAGCCAAAACCAAAACAAAAAGCCCTTAAATGTATGTATTTATTTATTTAAAAAAAATATTTTATTCATTTATTGGACAGAGAGGGACAGCAAGAGAGGGAACACAAGCAGGGGAGTCAGAGAGGGAGAAGCAGGCTTCCCACTGAGCAGGGAATCTGATGAGGCGCTCGATCCCAGGTCCCTGGGATCATGACCTGAGCCCAAGGCAGATGCTTAACAACTGAGCCACCCAGGTGCCCCCCAAAAGGCCTAGGGCTTATACTGTGTCAAATAAAATGTACTTTATATATATATTAACTCACTAAATCCTTATTAATTTATGAGGCAAGCACTATTATCATTTCCATTTTACAGGTGCAGAAACAGGCACAGAGAGGGTAAGTGACCCTCTTAAGGTCACACAGCCAGGAAGTGGTTGAAATGACATTCAAAATTAGGTAATCGGGCCACGGATTCACTACACTAGTCACTACACTATTCTGCCTCTCAACAAGTTATCATAAACACAACGTGAAAAGACAAAACACTAGCAAGAGTATCCAGAACCTACAAAGAATTCTAATACATAAAGAAAATTGAATAGGAAAAAACAGGGAAAGGATCAGAACAGTCTATTCACAGAAAGCCAACCAAAATATACACAGTAAACTCAGGAGAAAGTGTCCAACCTTATCAATTAAAAATAGCAACGAGAATCACAGATGGCAGGAATGTCAACTGAAATGATAACACCGGAGAGCCTGGACAGTATCCAGGTAAGCTGGAAGGGGCCACACCATACCACTCAGAAATTTCACTGCCAGCCACAGTGCTCTCTACTCAAATGCATAAAATAGGCACTTAAAAAGATTTTACTTATTTATTTGGGAGGGAGCACGAGTAGGGGGGACAGGCAGAAGAAAAAGGAGAAGAAGATTCTCTGCTGAGCAGGGAGCCCGACCCGGGACTCCATCCCAGGACCCCAGGGTCATGACCTGAGCCGAAGGCAGATGCTTAATGGACTGGGCCACCCAATGTGCCAGAAAAAAGTCATGTTTTTGAGGCAGACTGGCCCTCGTCTCCATGGTCTAACTAGTACACTCTGAAGTATATTCATACAGCAGCATGCTCTACAGAAGTTAAAGTGAACAACACAGAACTACAGGCATTGTATTGGGAAAAAGGAGGATTGCACCGTAGGATATACTTTACAGAAGTTTTAAAATGGGCAAAGCGATACTACATGCTGTTTGCGGATGCATGAACATGGAGTAAACGAATGAGATCATCATGGCAATGACAAACAGCAAGATCAGCATGCGTGCTACATCCAGGAAGAAAGGGAGGAGACGGAGTCTGCAGGTTGTACAAAGAGGGCATGGGATGGACGAGCACACACTAAACAAGTAACTGACATGGTAATTTTTAAAGTGTAAAGATAGGAGGAAAATATGGTAAAATGTTAAGATCTAACAAACTCCAGCCCTGCCCTTGGAGAACTCGCACTCCATTAGGAACATCCATAGTAGTCTAACAACTGTTGTATTAGGGAGTTGGACTTGTACCATGATGGAGGCTTGTACAAAGGGCCGAGGAGGGGACCTGGATGAGGGCGACTGGGGAAGGCTTCATGGAGGAGGTGGCATTTCAGCTGGTCTTAGGTATTTTATTGAGTACACAGGAGAGAGATGGCATGCTGGGTGGAGGAAACAGGTTGTGCAAAGGCCCAGAGGTGCAGAGGTACACGTGTGGTCCAGCTGTTGAAGGGGTCATACCGGAAGGACCTTGCTTTTACAGGTGTTGATAGTTCCCCTGAGCTGTGGTCTCTCATGATGTCTGGGTGAATCTAAGGCATTGTAGGGGTCCTGCTGACCCCTGGGGGGGCTGTAATCTGTGTCCTTCCCCTTCTAGGTGGGCCGGCCACTTCACCTGCCAAGAGTGAAAAAGAAATGGCTCTTCCCAGCTTCCTGCAGCTTCTTCTTCCTGCTCTCTGTGGTTATGACCGGCTGCTTCCTGTGGCAGTACCACCTTCCCAAACTGAAGACCAGTGAGTGCACCCA